>QANY01013200.1:599076-671576 GCA_003255025.1 Datisca glomerata | reverse complement strand
GAGAGGGATAGAGGGAATGTGAGTTAGTGATAGAGGGATAGAGAGAGAGGGAGAGAGGGGGGGAGAGAGGGAGAGAGATGAGAGAGGTGTAGAGAGAGATATATAGGGAGAGAGACAGAGAGAGAGAGAGAGAGTGTGTGTGTGAGAGAGAGAGAGGGAGAAAGAGAAAGAGAGAGAAAGGGAAGGAGGGAGAGGTAGAGACAGATAGAGAGAGAGAGACGGAGAGAGAGATAAGGGGAGGGGGAGAGAGATGGAGAGAGGGAGAAAGAGGGAAAGAAAAAGAGAGAGGGACAAGGGCAAAGAAAGAAAGAGACAGAGAGTCAGAGAGGGAGGGAGGGAGAAAAGGAGAATGATATATATATAGAGAGAGAGAGAGAGAGAGAAATGAGAGAGAGGGGCAGTGAGAGTGGGAGCGAGTGAGAGAAGAAGGGGGAGAAAAAGAGAGAGAGAGGGACATAGAGAGAGATAGAGAAAGAGAGAGTGAGGGGGAAAGATAGATAGATAGAGGGAGAGAGAGGGGGAGAGAGACGGAGAGATAGAGAGAGGGAGAGAGAGACAGAGCGAGAGAGGGAAAGAGGGAAAGAGGGAAAGAGGGAAAGAGAGAGAGTCAAAGAGAGAGAGAGACTGTACGAGGGAAACATAGAGAGAGCGGGAGAGAGGGAATGAGAGACAGAGTGGGTGGGAGAGAGAGTGAGAGAGAGAGACAAAGAGAGAAAGAGAGGGAGAGAGAGAAATATAGAGAGAGAAAGTGGGAGCGAGAGAGGGAGAGAGTGTGAGGGAGGGAGGGAGAATGATAGATAGAAGGATAGAGAGGGAGAGAGGGATAGAGAGACAAAAATGGGGAGATAGATAGATAGATAGATAGAAACTGAGAGTGAGAGAGAGAAGGAGTGAGAGAGAGGGAGAGATAGAGAGAGAGAGGCCAGGGGAAAGAGAGTAAGGGAGAAAGATAGATAGATAGAGGGGGAGAGAGAGCGATAG
Organism: Datisca glomerata; assembly: GCA_003255025.1. Lineage (NCBI taxonomy): Eukaryota > Viridiplantae > Streptophyta > Magnoliopsida > Cucurbitales > Datiscaceae > Datisca > Datisca glomerata. The sequence goes on along the minus strand of QANY01013200.1, from coordinate 670,595 downwards.
AGAGAGAGAAAAAGATAGGGAGAGAGGGAGAGTGAGAAAGAGAGTGAGAGAGGGAGAGAGAGAATGTTAGGGAGAAAGAGAGAGAGCGAAAGTGAGAGAGAAAGAGGGAGTGAGAGAAAGGGAGGGAGAGATAGATAGAGAAAGAGAGGGAGAGCGACAAAGTGAGAGAGGGAGAGAGGGAGTGAATGAGTGAGAGAGAGAGGAGACATAGAGAGAAATAGCGAGAGAGAGATAGATGGAGAGAGAGACAAGGGGAGGGGGAGAGAAATGGAGAGAGGGAGAGAGGGAAAGAAAGAGAGGGAGAGAGGGAAAGAAAGAGAAAGACAGAGAGTGAGAGAGAGATGGAGGGAGAAAAGGAGATATATATATATATATAGAGAGAGAGAGAAAGTGAGAGAGAGAGGGGTAGTGCGAATGGGAGCGAGAGAGGGAGAGAGGGACGGGGAGAAAAAAGAGAGAGAGAGTGAGGGAGAAAGATAGATAGAGGGAGAGAGAGAACGGGGGGAGAGAGACGGAGAGAGAGAGGGGGAGAGAGAGCGCGAGAGGGAGAGAGGGAAAGAAAGAGAGAGAGTGAAAGAGAGACTGTGCGAGGGAGCAGAGGGGAGGAGAGAGACGAAAAGTGAGAGAGAGTGCATGGGAGGAGAGACAGAGAGAGGGATAAAGAGAGAAAGAGAGAGGGAGGGAGAGAGTGATACCTATTGAGAGAGAAAGTGGGAGCGAGAGAGGGAGAGTGTGGGAGGGAGGGAGGGAGAATGATAGAGAGATAGAGAGAGGGAGAGAGGGAGAGGGAGAGAGGGATAGAGAGAGAAAAAAGGGGAGATAGATAGAGAGTGCGAGGATAAGAGCGAGAGAGGAAGAGAGAGAGATAGAGCGGTAGGTAGAGAGAGAGAAAGAGAGAGTGAGAGAGAGAGATGGAGAGAGACAGAGAGAGAGTGAGGGAGAAAGATAGATGAATAGAGGGAGAGAGAGGGGGAGTGAGAGGGAGAGAGTGAGACTGAGAGAGAGAGAGACAAAGAGAGAGAGAGACTGTGCGAGTGAGAAAGAGAAAAAGAGGGAGAGAAAGAGATAGAAAGTGAGTGAGAGAGAGTGTGTGCGTGGGAGAGAAAGAGAGGGAGAGGGACAAAAAGGGAAAGAGTGAGGGAGAGAGAGAGATATATAGAGCGAGAAAGTGGAGCGAGAAAGGGAGAGACTGGGAGGGAAGGAGGGAGAATGATAGAGAGAGATAGAGAGAGTGAGCGAGAGAGAGATAGAGGGATAGAGGTAAATAATGTGAGTTAGTGATAGAGGGATAGAGAGAGAGGGAGAGAGAGGGAGAGAGATGAGAGAGGTAGAGAGAGATAGGAAGAGAGAGAGAGAGATAAGAGGAGACAGAAAGAGAGAGAGTGAGAGAGAGAGAGATGGAGACATGAAGAGAGAGAACGTCAGGGAGAAAGAGAGAGTGAAAGTGAGAGAGCAAGAGGGAGCGAGAGAAAGGGAGGGAGAGAGTGAGAGAGAGAGATGAAGCGAGAGAGGGAGAGAGGGAGAAAGTGAGAGAGAGGGGCAGTGAGAATGGGAGCGAGAGAGGGAGAGAGGGACGGGGATAAAAAAGAGAGAGAGAGAGGGGGAGAGAGAGTGAGGGAGAAAGATAGATAGATAGAGGGACATAGAGAGAACGGGGGGAGAGAGACGGATAGAGAGAGGGGGAGAAAGAGCGCGAGAGGGAGAGAGGGAAAGAAAGAGAGAGAGAGTCAAAGAGAGAGAGACTGTGCGAGGGAGCAGAGGGGAGGAGAGAGAGTGCATGGGGGGAGAGACAGAGAGAGGGATAAAGAGAGAAAGAGAGAGGGAGGGAGAGAGTGATACCTTTTGAGAGAGAAAGTGGGAGCGAGAGAGGGAGAGTGTGGGAGGGAGGGAGGGAGAATGATAGAGAGATAGAGAAAGAGGGAGAGAAGGATAGAGAGAGAGAAAAAAGGGGAGATAGATAGATAGATAGAGAGTGCGAGGCTAAGAGCGAGAGAGGAAGAGAGAGAGAGAGCAATAGATAGAGAGAGAGAAAGAGACAGTGAGAGAGAGAAAGGGAGAGAGACAGAGAGAGAGTGAGGGAGAAAGATAGATGGATAGAGGGAGAGAGAGGGAGAGAGTGAGACTGAGAGATAGAGCGAGAAAAGGGAAAGAAAGAGAGAGAGAGAGACAAAGAGAGAGAGAGAGAGACTGTGCGAGTGAGAAAGAGAGAAAGGGGGAGAGAGAGATAGAAAGTGAGTGAGAGAGAGTGTGTGTGTGGGAGAGAGAGAGGGAGAGGGACAAAAAGAGAAAGAGTGAGGGAGAGAGAGAGATATAGAGTGAGAAAGTGGAGCGAGAAAGGGAGAGACTGGGAGGGAAGGAGGGAGAATGATAGAGAGAGATAGAGAGAGTGAGCGAGAGAGAGATAGAGGGATAGAGGTAAACAATGTGAGTTAGTGATAGAGGGATAGAGAGAGAGGGAGAGAGATGAGAGAGGTAGAGAGAGATAGGGAGAGAGAGAGATAAGGGGAGACAAAAAGAGAGAGAGTGAGAGAGAGAGAGATGGAGACATGAAGAGAGAGAACATCAGGGAGAAAGAGAGAGAGCAAAAGTGAGAGAGCAAGAGGGAGCGAGAGAAAGGGAGGGAGAGAGTGAGAGAGAGATGAAGCGAGAGAGGGAGAGATGGAGATAGAGAGAGTGAATGAGGGAGAGAGTGAGAGGAGACAGAGAGAGAGATTATGAGAGAGAGACGGAGAGAGAGACAAGCGGAGGGGGAGAGAGATAGAGAGAGAGGGAGAGAGGGAAAGAAAGCGAGAGACAGAGAGTGAGAGAGAAAGAGAGAGAGGGAGGGAGAAAAGGATATATATATATATATATAGAGAGAGAGAGAGAGAGAGGGTCAAAGAGAGTGGGAGAGAGTCAGAGAGGGAGGGAGGGGGAGAAGGAGAGAGAGAGAGAGTGATTGAGAGAGACAAAGATAGAGTGAGGGAGAGTGGGATAGAGAGAAATAGTGTGAGTGAGTGAGTGAGAGAGAGAAGAGGGAGAGAGAGAGAGAGAGAGGGAGAGAAAGATATAGAGAGGAGGGAGATAGAGAGAGAGATTGAAGGAGAGAGAGATAGCTAGAGAGAGGGAGAGAGAGAGGGAGAGAGAGACGGCGAGAGAGAGACAGGGAGAGAGGGAGTGAGACAGAGCTAGAGAGGGAGAGAGGGAAAGTAAGAGAGAGACAAGGGTTGAGAGGGAGGGAGAGAGAAAGAGTGCGAGTGCGAGGGATAGAGAGAAGGACAGAGAGAGAAAGAGAAAGAGAATGAGAGAGAGAGAGAGGGAGAGAGGGATAGAGAGAGAGAAGGGAGATAGATAGATAGATAGATAGATAGATAGAGAGAGAGAGAGCGGGAGAGTGGGAGAGAGGAAAACAATGTGAGTGTGTTATAGAGGGATAGAGATAGAGAGGGGGAAGAGAGAGGGGGAGAGGGAGAGAGATGAGAGAGGTAGAGAGAGAAAAAGATAGGGGGAGAGAGAGTGAGAAAGGGAGAGAGAGATGGAGACATAAAGAGAGAGAACGTCAGGGAGAAAGAGAGAGAGAAAGCGAAAGTGAGAGAGAAAGAGGAAGCGAGAGAAAGGGAGGGAGAGAGAGATAGAGAAAGAGAAGGAGAGAGACAAAGCGAGAGAGGGAGAGAGGAAGATAGAGAGAGGGAGTGAATAAGTGAGAGAGTGAGGAGACATAGAGAGAGATAGCGAGAGAGAGAGATGGAGAGAGACAAAGGAGGGGGAGAGAAATGGAGTGAGAGGGAGAGAGGGAAAGAAGAGAGAGAAAGGGAGAGAGAAAGAAAAAGAGAGATAGAGAGTGAGAGAGAGAGGGAGGGAGGAACGGAGATATATATATATATATATATATATATATATAGAGAGAGAGAGAGAGAGAGAGAGAGAGGGGGACAGTGAGAATGGGAGCGAGAAAGGAAGAGAGGGACGGGAAGAAAAAAGAGAGAGAGAGGGAGAGGGAGAGAGAGAGTGTGGGAGAAAGATAGATAGATAGAGGGAGGGAGAGAGCGGGGGGAGAGGGATGGAGAGAGAGGGAGGGGGAAAGAGAGAGCGCGAGAGGGAGAGAGGGAAAGAAAGAGAGAGAGAGAGAGTCAAAGAGAGAGACACTGTACGAGGGAGACAGAGAGAGGGGAAGAGAGAGATGAAAAGTGAGAGAGAGTGCATGGGGGTGAGAGAGAGAGAGAGGGACAAAGAGAGAAAGAGAGAGGAAGGGAGAGAGTGATACCTATTGAGAGAGAAAGTGGGAGCGAGAGAGGGAGAGTGTGGGAGGGAGGAAGGGAGAATGATAGAGAGAGATAGAGAGAGGGAGAGAGTGAGAGGGAGAGAGGGATATAGAGAAACAAAGGGGAGATAGATAGAGAGATGGATAGAGAGAGCGAGACTAAGAGCGAGAGAGGGAGAGAGAGAGATAGAGGGGCAGATAGAGAGAGAAAGAGAGAGAGAGGGAGAGAGACAGAAAGAAAATGAGGGAGAAAGATAGATAGATAGAGGGAAAGAGAGGGGGGAGTGAGAGGGAGAGAGTGAGACTGAGAGATAGAGCGAGAGAAGGGAAAGAAAGAGAGAGAGAGTCAAAGAGAGAGAGAGAGAGACTACGCGAGGGAGAAAGAGAGAAAGGGGGAGAGAGAGACAGAAAGCGAGTGAGAGAGGGAGTGTGCGTGGGAGAGAGAGAGGGGGGACAAAAAGAGAAAGAGTGAGGGAGAGAGAGAGATATATAGAGTGAGAAAGTGGAGCGAGAGAGGGAGAGATTGGGAGGGAAGGAGGGAGAATGATAGAGAGAGATAGAGAGAGAGTGAGCGAGAGAGAGATAGAGGGATAGAGGGAAACAATGTGAGTTAGTAATAGAGGGATAGAGAGAGAGAAGGAGAGAGAGGGAGAGAGAGGGAGAGAGAGGGAGAGAGATGAGAGAGGTAGAGAGAGATAGGGAGAGAGAGATAAGGGGAGACAGAAAGAGAGAGAATGAGAGAGAGAGAGATAAAGAGATGGAGACATAGAGAGAGAGAACGTCAGGGAGAAAGAGAAAGAGAGAGCGAATGTGAGAGAGAAAGAGGGAACGAGAGAAAGGGAGGGAGAGAGAAATAGAGAAAGAGAGAGTGTGAGAGAGAGAGATGAAGCGAGAGAGGGCGAGAGGGAGATAGAGAGAGAGAGTGAATGAGTGAGAGAGTGGTGACAGAGAGAGAGAGATAGTGAGAGAGAGGGACAAAGAGAGGGACAAGGGGAGGGGGAGAGAGATTGAGAGAGAGAGAGGGAAAGAAAGAGAGAGACAGAGAGTGAGAGAGAAAGAGAGAGGGAGGGAGAAAAGGATATATATATAGATAGAGAGAGAGAGAGGGTCAATGAGAGTGGGAGTGAGAGAGATAGAGAGAGAGTGATTGAGAGAGATAGAGATAGAGTGAGGGAGAATGGGATAGAGAGAAATAGCGATGAGTGAGTGAGAGAGAGATAGATAGATACATAGAAAGAGTGAGAGAGAGAAGAGGGAGATAGAGAGAGAGGGAGAAAAGGATAGAGAGAGGAGGGAGATAGAGAAAGGGATTGAAGGAGAGATAGAGAGATATCTAGAGAGAGGGAGAGAGATAAGGCGAGAGTGAGACAGGGAGAGAGGGAGAGAGACAGAGCTAGAGAGGGAGAGAGGGAAAGTAAGAGAGAGATAGGGAGTGAGAGGGAGGGAGAGGGTTTATGTGAGGGAGAGAGAGTGTGTGAGAGTGAGTGAGAGAGATAGAGAAAGAGAGAGAGAGAAATAGGGAGAGGGAAAGAGTGCGAGTGAGAGGGAGAGAGAAAGAGTGCGAGTGTGAGGGATAGAGAGAGAAAGGGAAAGAGAATGAGAGAGATAGAGAGGGAGAGAGGGATAGAGAGAGAAAAGGGAGATAGATAGATAGAGAGAGAGCGGGAGAGTGGGAGATAGGAAAACAATGTGAGTTAGTGATAGAGGGATAGAGAGAGAGGGGGGAGAGAGAGGGGGAAAGGGAGAGAGGGAGAGAGATGAGAGAGGAAGAGAGAGAGAAAAATATAGGGAGAAATAGCGATGAGTGAGAGAGAGATAGATAGATACATAGAAAGAGTGAGAGAGAGAAGAGGGAGATAGAGAGAGAGAGGGAGAAAAGGATAGAGAGAGGAGGGAGATAGAGAAAGAGATTGAAGGAGAGAGAGAGAGATATCTAGAAAGAGGGAGAGAGATAAGGCGAGAGTGAGACAGGGAGAGAGGGAGAGAGACAGAGCTAGAGAGGGAGAGAGGGAAAGTAAGAGAGAGATAGGGAGTGAGAGGGAGGGAGAGGGTTTGTGTGAGGGAGAGAGGGTGTGTGAGAGTGAGTGAGAGAGATAGAGAAAGAGAGAGAGAAATAGGGAGAGGGAAAGAGTGTGAGTGAGAGGGAGAGAGAAAGAGTGCGAGTGTGATGGATAGAGAGAGAAAGGGAAAGAGAATGAGAGAGATAGAGAGGGAGAGAGGGATAGAGAGAGAGAAAAAAGGGAGATAGATAGATAGAGAGAGAGAGCGGGAGAGTGGGAGATAGGAAAACAATGTGAGTTAGTGATAGAGGGATAGAGAGAGAGAGGGGGGAGAGAGAGGGGGAAGGGAGAGAGGGAGAGAGAAGAGAGAGGAAGAGAGAGAGAGAGAGAGAAAGATAGGGAGAGAGAGAGTGTGTGAGAGAGAGTGAAAGAGGGAGAGAGAGATGGAGACATAAAGAGAGAGAACGTCAGGGACAAAGGGAGAGAGAGCAAAAGTGAGAGAGAAAGTGGGTGCGAGAGAAAGGGAGGGAGAGAGAGATAGAGAAAGAGAGGGAGAGAGACAAAGTGAGAGAGGGGGAGAGAGAGATAGAGAGAGGGAGTGAATGAGTGAGAGAGAGAGGAGACATAGAGAGAGATAGCGAGAGAGAGAGATGGAGAGAGAGACAAGGGGAGGGGGAGAGAAATGGAGTGAGTGAGAGGGAGAGAGGGAAATAAAGAGAGAGAGAGGGAGAGAGGGAAAGAAAGAGAGAGACAGAGAGAGAGGGGTAGTGAGAGTGAGAGCGAGTGAGAGAGAAAGAGGGTAGGGGAGAAGGAGAGAGAGAGAGAGAGATAGAGTGAGGGACAGTGGGATAAAGAGAAATAGTGGGAGTGATTGAGAGAGAGATAAATAGATAGATAGAGTGAGAGAGAGAAGAGAGAAATAGAGAGAGAGGGGGGAGAAAAAGACAGAGAGGAGGAAAATAGAGAGAGTGAAGGAGGGAGATAGATAGAGAGAGGCAGAAAGAGACAGAGAGAAGAGACAGGGAGAGAGGGAGAGAGACCGAGCTAGAGAGGGAAAGTAAGAGAGAGACAGAGAGTGAGTGTGTGTGTGTGTGTGAGGGAGAAAGAGAGAGTGAGTGAGGGAGAGAGACGGACAGTGAGGGTCGGAGCGAGAGAGAAAGAGAGAGACAGAGAGGGAAGAAAAGAGAGAGAGCAAGGGGAGAGAGAGTGCGAGTGCGAGGGAGGAAGAAAGAGAAACAGAGAGAGAGAAAAATTGAGAGGGAAAGTGAGAATGAGAGAGAGTGGGAGCGAGAGAGACGAAGAGGGAGGGAAAGAGCGAGAGAGAGAGAAGAGGAGAGAGAGAGTCAAACAAATAGAGAGAGAGAAATGGAGAGAGAGATAGAGAGAGTTAGACAAAGTGAGAGAAAGAGAGAGAGGCAGAAAGAGTGAGAAAAAGAGAGAGAGAGAGAGAGAGAGTAGAGAGAGCGGGGGGAGGGAGTGAGTCAGGGAGGACGAGAGAGAGGGAGGGCGAGAGTGAGAGAGAGAGAGAGAGAAGGTGAGAGAGGGAGAGGGACAGAGGGAGAGAGTGCGAGGGAGAAAGATAGATCGATAGATATATTGATAAATATATAAATAAAGTGAGAGAGTGTGTGTGAGAGAGAGGGAGAGTGAATGAGAGAGAGGTAGTGGGAGCGAGAGAGGCAAATAGAGGGAGGGAGACTGAGAGAGAGAGATAAAGAGAGAGAGGGGGAGAGAGAGAGAGAGAGAGAAAGATAGATTGAGAGTGAGAGGGGGAGTGAGGCAGAAAGATAGATAGATAGAGCGACAGAGAGAGGGAGAGGGGCGGAGAGAGAGTGGCATCGAGAGAGAGAGAGAGACGGAGTGAGAGAGGGAGTGAGGGAAAGAAAGAGAGAGTGTGTGTAAGATAGGGAAAGAGAGAGAGAGAAAGTGAGAGTGTGAGGACAGTGATAGATAGATATATATATATATAAAGAGAGAGAGAGAGAGAGAAATATATAGAGAGAGTGGGAGCGAGAGAGGGAGAGAGAGTGGGAGCGAGAGAGGGAGAATGATAGAGAGAGAGAGAGTGAGAGAGAGAGGGAGGGAGAGAGGGATAGAGAGAGATAGATAGATAGATAGAGAGGGGAGAGATAGAGAGAGAGTGAATGAGTGAGAGAGAGAGTGAATGAGTGAGAGAGAGACACAGAGAGATAGCGAGGGAGAGATAAGCAGAGAGAGACGGGGAGGGGGGAGATGGAGAGAGGGGAGAGAAGGAATGAAAGTGAGAGAACAGAGTGTGAGAGAGAGGGGGTAGGGACACAAACAGAGAGAGGGAAAGTGAGACATGGAGAGAGAAAGAGATAGATAGATAGATAAATAGAGAGAGAGGCAAAGAGGGATAGAGAGAAATAGTGTGAGTGAGTGATTTAAAGAGAGACAGAGAGATATATAGAGAGTGTGAGAGATAGAGAAGAGGGAGATAGAGAGAGAGAGAGATGGAGGGAGAAAAAGAAAGAGAGTGAGAAGGGAGATAGAGAGAGAGTGTGAAGGAGTAAGAAAGAGAGAGCGAGGGAGGGAGAAAGATATATATAGAGAGAGAGAGTGAGTGACATGGAGAGAGGGACATGGAGAGAGGGAGAGAGATAAACTAGAGAAGGAGAGGGGGAAAGAAAGAGAGAGACAGAGAGTGAGAGGGAGAGAGAGGGAGAAAGTGGGAGAGAGATAGAGTGCGAGGAAGAAAGAGAGAGAGACAGAGAGAGAGAGAGAGTGAGTGAGTGAGAGAGAGAGAGTGTGAGAGAGAGGGACAATGGGAGTCAGAGCGAGAGAGAGAGGGAGGGAGAGAAAGAGAGAGACAAAGAGAGAAAGAGGGAGTGTGTGTGTGAGTTTGTGTGTGTGTGTGCGAGTGCGATTGGTTTAGAGAGAAAAATTGTCATAGAGAGAAAGTGAGAGAGAGAGAGTGTGTGGGAGCGAGAGAGACGGAGAGGGAGGGAGCGGTGTGAGTGAGTGACGGAGGTCAAGAGAGAGAGAGGGAGGGAGTGAGTGAGGAGGGCAAGATAGAGTGATAGAGAGAGAAGGAGAGAGAGGGAGGGGGAGAGAGAGGGTGAGAGTGCAGGGGAGAAAGATAGAATGATAGATAGATAGATAGATATATAGATAGTGAGACAGCGACAAAGAGAGAGAGAGAGAGAGACTGAGAGAGAGAGAGTAAGAGAGAGAGTGAGAGTGGGAGCGAGAGAGGGAGAGAGAGAGGGAGGAAGAGTGAGAGACAGAGAGATGGAGTGAGAAAGATAGAGAAAGAGAAAGAGAGAGGGAGAGAGTGAGAGAAGGGGAGAGAGAGAGAGATATAGAGGGGAAGAGAGTGAGAGAGAGAGATAAAAATTAGTGAGTGAGGGAGAGAGTGCGAGGGAGAAACAAAAACAGAGAGGGGGGAGGGAGAGAAAGTGCGAGGGAGACAGAGACTGAGAAAGAAAGAGGGAGAGAGAGAGGGAGGGAGAGGGAGGGAGGGACAAAAAGGGAAAGAGAGAGATAGAGAAAGAGAAAGAGCGAGAGAGAGAGGTGGAGAGGGACAGTGAGAGTGGGAGCAAGAGAGAGGGGGAGGGGGAGAAAAAGAGAGAGAGGGAGATAGAGAGAGATGGATAGATAGATAGATAGATGGATTAATAGAGAGAGAGGGAGAGAGGGATAGAAAGAAACATTGTGAGTGAGTGAGTTAGTGAGAGAGAGATAGATAGATATATAGAGAGTGTGAGAGATAGAGAAGAGGGAGATAGAGAGAGAGAGATGGGGGAGAAAAAGAAATAGAGTGAGAAGGGAGATAGAGAGAGTGTGAAGGAGTAAGAAAGAGAGAGCGAGGGAGGGGGAAAGATATATATAGAGAGAGAGAGTGAGTGACATGGAGAGAGGGAGAGAGATAGAACTAGAGAAGGAGAGGGGGAAAGAAAGAGAGAGACAGAGAGTGAGAGGGAGAGAGGGAGAAAGTGGGAGCGAGAGAGACGGAGAGGGAGGGAGAGAGCGAGAGAGAGAGACAGAGAGAGAAGGGGAAAGAGAGAGAGCGAGAGAGAGAGAGTCAGGCAAAGAGGGAGAGAGAAAGCGGGGGAGGATGAAAGAGCGAGAAAGAGAGAAAGAGAGAAAGAGAGAGAGAGAGAGAGAGAGAGAGAAAGAGAGAGAGGGAGGGTGTGAGTGAGTAACGGAGGGCTAGAGAGAGAGGGAGGGATTGAGTGAGGAGGGCAAGATAGAGTGATAGAGAGAGAAGGAGAGAGAGGGAGAGGGAGAGAGAGGGTGAGAGTGCAGGGGAGAAAGATAGATCGATAGATAGATAGATAGATATATAGATAGTGAGACAGCGACAAAGAGAGAGAGAGAGACTGAGCGAGAGAGAGAGAATAAGAGAGAGAGTGAGAGTGGGAGCGAGAGAGAGAGAGAGAGAGGGAGGAAGAGTGAGAGACAGAGAGATGGAGTGAGAAAGATAGAGAAAGAGAAAGAGAGAGGGAGAGAGTGAGAGAAGGGGAGAGAGAGAAATATAGAGGGGAAGAGAGTGAGAGAGAGAGAGATAAAAATTAGTGAGTGAGGGAGAGAGTGCGAGGGAGAAACAAAAACAGAGAGGGGGGAGGGAGAGAGTGTGCGAGGGAGACAGAGACTGAGTAAGAAAGAGGGAGAGAGAGAGGGAGGGACAAAAAGGGAAAGAGAGAGATAGAGAAAGAGAGAGAGAGCGAGAGAGAGAGGTGGAGAGGGACAGTGAGAGTGGGAGCGAGAGAGAGAGGGAGGGGGAGAAAAAGAGAGAGAGAGAAATAGAGAGAGATGGATAGATAGATAGATAGATAGATTAATAGAGAGAGAGGGAGAGAGGGATAGAAAGAAACATTGTGGTGAGTGAGTTAGTGAGAGAGAGATAGATAGATATATAGAAAGTGTGAGAGATAAAGAAGAGGGAGAGAGAGAGAGAGAGAGATGGAGGGAGAAAAAGAAAGAGAGTGAGAAGGGAGATAGAGAGAGTGTGAAGGAGTAAGAAAGAGAGAGCGAGGGAGGGAGAAAGATATATATAGAGAGAGAGAGTGAGTGACATGGAGAGAGGGACATGGAGAGAGGGAGAGATATAGAACTAGAGAAGGAGAGGGGGAAAGAAAGAGAGAGACAGAGAGTGAGAGGGAGAGAGAGGGAGAAAGTGGGAGCGAGAGAGACGGAGAGGGAGGGAGAGAGCGAGAGAGAGAGGCAGAGAGAGAAGGGGAAAGAGAGAGAGAGTCAGACAAAGAGGGAGAGAGAGAGCGGGGGATGATGAAAGAGCGAGAAAGAGAGAAAGAGAGAAAGAGAGAGAGAGAGAGAGAGAGAGGGAGGGTGTGAGTGAGTGTCGGAGGGCAAGAGAGAGAGAGGGAGGGAGTGAGTGAGGAGGGCAAGATAGAGTGATAGAGAGAGAAGGAGAGAGAGGGAGAGGGAGAGAGAGAGGGTGAGAGTGCAGGGGAGAAAGATAGATCGATAGATAGATAGATAGATATATAGATAGTGAGACAGCGACAAAGAGAGAGAGAGAGACTGAGAGAGAGAGAGAGTAAGAGAGAGAGTGAGAGTGGGAGCAAGAGAGGGAGAGAGAGAGGGAGGAAGAGTGAGAGACAGAGAGATGGAGTGAGGAAGATAGAGAAAGAGAAAGAGAGAGAGGGAGAGAGTGAGAGAAGGGGAGAGAGAGAGAGATAGAGAGGGGGGAGAGAGAGAGATAAAAATTAGTGAGTGAGGGAGAGAGTGCGAGGGAGAAACAAAAATAGAGAGGGGAGGGAGAGAGAGTGCGAGGGACAAAGAGACTGAGAAAGAAAGAGAGAGAGAGGGAGGGAGAGGGAGGGAGGGACAAAAAGGGAAAGATAGAGATAGAGAAAGAGAGAGAGAGAAATATAGAGAGAGTGGGAGCGAGAGAGGGAGAGAGACTGGGAGCGAGAGAGGGAGAATGATAGAGAGAGAGTGAGAGAGAGAGGGAGGGAGAGAGGGATAGAGAGAGAGGTAGATAGATAGATAGAGATGGGAGAGATAGAGAGAGATAGTGAATGAGTGAGAGAGAGAGACACAGAGAGATAGCGAGGGAGAGAGAAGGAGAGAGAGAAGGGGAGGGGGGAGATGAAGAGAGGGGAGAGAAGGAATGAAAGTGAGAGAACATAGTGTGAGAGAGAGGGGGTTGGGACACAAACAGAGAGAGGGAAAGAGAGACAGGGAGAGAGAAAGAGATAGATAGATAGATAGATAAATAGAGAGAGAGGCAGAGAGAGAGACAGAGGGAGTGTGGGAGAGCGAGAGAGAGAAGGAGGGAGAGAGGGAGAGAGAGACAGAGGGAGTGTGGGAGAGAGAGAGTGAGAGACAGAGACAGAGAGAGGGAGGTAGAAAGAGTGAGAGAGAGAGTGTGGGAGGGAGGGAGTGAGGGATGGCGAGAGAGAGAGGGAGGGAGAGTTAGAGAGAGAGCAAGAGAGTGAGTTAGAGAGAGGTGGAGAGAGAAAGGGAGAAAGAGAGAGAAAGGGAGAGAGAGTGAGTGAGAGAGGAGGAGAGAGAACGTGAGAGAGAGAGGAAGCGAGAGAGGGAGGCAGGGATAGAGAGAGCGACAGAGAGAGAGGGGGAGAGAGAAAAAGAGAGTGAGAGAGAAATAGAGAGAGATAGAGAGAGATAGTCTAAAAGTGCGAGGGAGAGAGAGTGAAAGTGAAAGTGAAAGAGAGGTAAAGTGAGAAAGAGAGGGAGCAAGAGAGAGAGGGAGGGAGATAGAAAGAGAAGGAGAAGGAGTGAGAAAGTGAGAGAGAGAGAGTCAGACAGAGAGAGAGCCAAAGGGAGGGAGGGAGGAAGAAAGTGTGAGAGTGAGAGTGTGGGAGGGAGGGAGTGAGGGATGGCGAGAGAGAGAGGGAGGGAGAGAGGGAGAGAGGGAGAGAGAGACAGAGGGAGGGAGAGTTAGAGAGAGAGCAAGAGAGTGAGTTGGAGAGAGGTGGAGAGAGAAAGGGAGAGAGAGAGAGAAAGGGAGAGAGAGTAAGTGAGAGAGGGGGAGAGAGAGAGAATGTGAGAGAGAGGAAGTGAGAGAGAGGGAGGGATAGAGAGAGAGCGACAGAGAGAGAGGGAGATAGCGAGAGATAAATAGTGAGACAGAGAGAGAAAGAGAGAGAGAAAGAGAGAGAGAGAGAATGAGACAATGAGAGAGGGAGAACGAGAGAGCTGGGGAAAGAGACAGAGCGAGAGAGGAGAGAGGGAAAGAAGAGAGAGAGAGAGAGAGAGATGGAAAGAGAGAAAGTGAGAGTGCGAGGGAAAGAGATAGAGATAGAGAAAGGGAGAGAGAAAAAGAGAGGGAGAGAGAAAGAGGGAGAGAGAGTGAGAGTGATAGTGAAAGAGAGGTAAATTGAGAGAGAGAGGGAGCGAGAGAGAGAGGGAGGTAGAGAGAAAGAGAAGGAGAAGGAGTGAGACAGTGAGAGATAGAGTCAGACAGAGAGAGAAAGGGAGAGAGAGAGGCAGAAAGAGTGAGAGAGAGTGTGTGTGGGACGGAGGGAGTGAGGGATGGCGAGAGAGAGTGGGAGAGAGAGAGTGACAGAGAGAGGGAGAGAGTGGGAGAGAGAGAGTGACAGAGGGAGGGAGAGAGAGGGGGAGAGTGGGAGGAGAATGGTTGAGAAGGAGAGAGTGTGTGGGAGAAAGAGAGGGCGACAGAGAAAGTGACAGAAAAAAAGAGCGAGAGAGGGGGAGGGTGGGAGAGAGAGCGAGAGAGAGAGGGAGAGAGAGAGGGAAGGAGCGAGAAAGATAGAGATAGAGAGAGAAGGAGCGAGAGAGATAGAGAAAGAGAGAGTGCGAGGAAGAACGACAAATAGAGAAAGAGAGTGCGAGGGAGAAAGAAAGAGAGGGAGAGAGAGAGGGAGCGAGAGAGAGAGAAGGAGGAGAGAGAGATAGGGAAAGAGAAAGGAAGAGAGAGAGAAGGGAGGGAGAGAGAGAGAAAGATAGAGAGAGACAGTGAGAAAGAGAGATTAAGAGAGAGGGAGAGAAGGAGTGACAAAGTCAGAGAGAGAGTGAGAGTGCGAGGGTAAAATAAAGGGAGAGAGAAAGTAAGAGAGAGAGAAGGAGCGAGAGAGATATTGAGAGGGAGGGGGAGAGAGAGAGTGAGTGAGAGAGTGTGAGGGAGAGAGTGAGTGTGAGAGAGTGAGAGAGAGAAGGAGCGAGAGAGTGTGAAAGAGAGAGGAGTCACAAAGTCAGAGAGAGAGTGAGAGTGCGAGGGTGAAAGAGAGGGAGAGAGAAAGTGAGAGAGAGAAAGAGCGAGAGAGAAAGAGAGAGGGAGATGGAGAGAGAGAGAGAGAGAGATGGAGCGAGAGAGAGAAGGAGCGAGAGAGTAAGAGAGATAGAGAGAGATAGAGAGAGATAGATAGAGAGAGGAAGAGAGAGAGTGTATGTGTGTGAGAGGGGGAGAGAGAGAACGTGAGAGAGAGAGAGAGAAGGAGCGAGGGAGAGAGAAGGAGGAGAGAGAGAGGTAGAGAAAGAGAAAGGAAGAGAGAGAGGGAGAGAGAGAGAAAGATAGAGAGAGACAGTGAGAAAGAGAGAATGAGAGAGAGGGAGAGAAGGAGTGACAAAGTCAAAGAGAGAGTGAGAGAGAGAGAGAGATAGAGAGAGACAGATAGATAGAGAAAGAGAGAGAGAGAGTGCGAGGAAGAATGATAAATAGAGAGAGATAGATAGAGAGGAAGAGAGAGAGTGTGAGAGAGGAGGAGAGAGAGAACGTGAGAGAGAGTGAGAGAGAGGAAGAGAGAGAGTGTGAGAGAGGAGGAGAGAGAGAACGTGAGAGAGAGTGAGAGAGAGAAGGAGCGAGGGAGAGAGAGAGAACGAGCGAGGGAGAGAGAAGGAGGAGAGAGAGAGATAGAGAAAGAGAAAGGAAGAGAGAGAGGGAGAGAGAGAGATAGAGAGAGACAATGAGAAAGAGAGAATGAAAGAGAGGGAGAAAAGGAGTGACCAAGTTAGAGAGAGTGAGAGAGAGAGAGAAAGATAGAGGGAGAAAGATAGAGAGAGACAGATAGAGAGAGAAAGAGAGAGAGAGTGGGAAAGAGGGGGAGAGAGAGAACGTGAGAGAGAGAGAGGGAGTGAGAGTGAGAGAGACAGAGAGAGAGGGAGAAAGAGAGAGATAGATAGAGAGACATAAAGAGAGAGAGAGAAAGAGAGAATGTGTATGAGTGTGTATGAGTGAGGGAGGGAGAG
Source organism: Datisca glomerata (assembly GCA_003255025.1). NCBI lineage: Eukaryota > Viridiplantae > Streptophyta > Magnoliopsida > Cucurbitales > Datiscaceae > Datisca > Datisca glomerata. The sequence goes on along the minus strand of QANY01013200.1, from coordinate 655,199 downwards.
AGAGAAAGAATGAGACAAGTAGAGATTGATGGAGTATGAGATTGAGAGAGAGAGAGATTGAGAGAGAGAGTGATGGCGAAACATAAATACAGAGAGAGAGAGACATGGTTAGAGTGGGAGAGATGAAGCGAGAGAGGAGAGAGGGAAAAAAGAGAGAGAGAGTGGGAGAGAGATAGAAAGAGAAATTAAGAGAAAGAGAGAGTGCGAGGGTGGGAGAGAGACATAGAGAGAGAGGGAGAGAGAGAGAAAGAGAGGGAGAGAGAAAGAGAAAGAGAGAGATAGAGAGAGATTGTCTGAGAGTGCGAGGGTGAGAGAGTGAGAGAGAAAGTGAAAGAGAAAGAAAGTGTGAGAGAGAGGGAGCGAGAGAGAGAAGGAGCGAGAGAGGAAGAGAAGAACAAGAGTGAGAAAGTGAGAGAGAGACAGAGTCAGACAGAGAGAGAGAAAGAGAGAGGGAGGAAGAAAGAGTGAGAGAGAGAGTGGGAGGGAGGGAGTGAAGGATGGCGAGAGAGAAAGAGAGAGAGTGTGTGTGTGGGAGAGAGAGAGGTAGAGGGAGGGAGAGAGAAGGCGAGAGTGCGAGGGAGAATGTTAGATAGAGAGTGTGTGTGGGAGAAAGACAGAGCGAGAGAGAAAGTGGGATAGAGGAGCGAGAGAGAGAGGGAGGGTGGAGAGAGGGAATAAGCGAGAGAGATAGAGAGAGAGAGAAAGAGGGAGAGTGCGGGGGAGAGAGAGCGAGGAAGAATGATAAATAGAGAGAGACAGAGTGGGAGAGAGAGTGCGAGGGTGAGAGAGAGGGAGGAGAGAGAGAAAGAGACAGAGAGAAGGAGCGGGGAAGAGAGAAGGAGCGGGGAAGAGATATCGAGAAAGAGATGGGAGGAGAGAGAGAGAGAGAAGAGAGGGAGAGAGAGAAAGAAAGAGAGAATGAGTGACAGAGAGAAGGAGAGAGAGGCAGAGGGAGGGATTGACTACTCATTGACCCTCATAGTCAATTCCTCTTTATGCACATTAATAAAGGTTTTTTCTGTTGCCAAAAAAGGCCTACCAAGTATAATTGACACTTCCCCATTAGTTTTATAATCTAATATAATCAATTCCACTGGAAAGATAAATTTATCAACCTCATCTAACAGCCCTACTTGGCACTCCAAGTTTCTAAATGATACAGCTTAGCTTTGAGTCATTGTTGATTGATTCTGAATGATAGATTATTATTTACTATGTATTCCTTCGGCAAACTTTCAAGTGTATGAGGCCATTCAATTGAGTTTGGCTTTTGCATTTGGACTTGCTGTGGAATGTTGGAGTATAGATTGTTGTTTCTATCAAAGTTCCCTAGATAGTTGACTGAAGTTGGGTTTCCAGGACAACTTTCAAATAGGTGATCTTCTCCAAAATAAACACATGAAACTTCAGCAACTTGGTTCACTAGTTAAGTCACTCCTTGATTCTGAGATGCTGCTGATACCATGCTCAATGACTTAGTCATGTTGGTTAATGATGAAACTTGTGCAATCAAAGTTGTAATAACATCCACATTATGCAAACCTGCAACTCTTTACCTAATGCAACTCTTGAAGTTGACCATTGGTAATTATTGCTAACAATCCTTTAAAGAATTCCACATGCTTCATTGTAAGATTTGGATCGGATTGCTCCATTTGCTGAGGCATCCCCCATAAACCTTGTGGAAGAATTCAAACCATTGTAAAATGTCTCTATTTGAATACAATAAGGAATGCCTTATGTGGGCACTTCCTCAGTGATTCTTTGAATCTCCCCCCAAGATTCGTACATTGATTCCTCCTCCAATTGATGGAAGTAAAGTACTTCATCAATATTTTGCATCTATTGTTGGAGAAAAGCACTTCATCAAGATTTTTTCTGCTAAGTCATTCCATTTACTAATTGAATTAGGTGGCAGGGAGTTCAACCATGCTCTGTCTCTGTCTATAAATGAATAGGGAAATAACATCATTATTAAAGTATCCTATGTTGCACCAAGGATCTTAAATTCATCACTAACCTCCATAAACATCCTGAGATGAAGATGTTGGTCTTCATAGACAAACCATCAAATTGGCCCACTGTCTGAAGCATCTAGAACATCAGTGGCTTCAACTCAAAATGGGGTGCTTGAATTGATGGCTTAACAATCCCAGGATTCATGGCTTGAGGAGTTAGTCATGCATAATCTCTGATGGACCTTTCTCTGTCATCTGTTATAGCAATGACATTGTTACCATTGTTGACACCATTAACATTTTGATTATAGTTCTCTTTAAGGACTACTCTCTCTTTAGTGGCTTCCATCTCTCCCACTGCAGCAAGTCCTCTCTATTCTCTCATTAACTACCTTAATGTTATACCAATCTATGGATCAAGATCGAATTCAGGTGATTGTTGTCTATGTAAAAAAGTGACTCAAAAGCTACAGCAGAAACAATAGTAGATTTCAGTACAATAATCTAAATATTAAGTCAAAATTTGATATAAACCGACTAAGTTCTTCACTCAATCCCTAACAACGGTGACAAAAACTTGTTGTGTGAAATATATACAAGTGTATATGTCATTAACAAGTAATAAAGTGATAAGTGAGTGTCATCTCCACATGTATTGGGAAAAACAATCATCTAGCAGAAAATAGTGTTAAACCTAATTAATTTCATTAAATTGGAATAGAGTTCATGATATCTAAGTCCTAAGGTAAAGTGGAGAATAACAGTGATTAAAGATAAGTCAAAAGCTGAGGCTTAACTTAAATCTTTCTGAATTTGTATAGCATCACTAACGATGGTAACCTTAACTTCACTTATGTATAAGTGATTTTTATCCTTATAGCTTAAGCCCTTAATTAATATAACATATTCCTATGCTAAAGTAAAACCAAGAACTCCGATTAATGGTTCTAGTTATTTAGGCTTGCAAGGTGAATAACATATTCCTATATTACCCACTATTTACTTCAATTACTAAGGAATTAAGTAAACTTACATTGCTTAATTTAGATCTACTGATTTAATCACTTCTAGTATTCAAATTAGTGGGTTCTCATACATTGATGACCAGCCAAATAATGAGAATAAACATTAGGCACACTTGAATAAAATGCTACTGAATTAACTTTGTAATCCAAATATCAATAGTCAAGATAAACAATCTAAAGATTCATCAATCACTCTAGCTTAAAAGGATTAGCTCATATTGAGCTTAAGAAAAATATCGAGCAATATCTCCCATTGGATATCGAATATTGCGCTAAATAAAAACAGTACACAAAAGCACAAAATCTTGCATGCGTAATGTTTTTGCTAATTTAAATAGTAAAATAATTTAAAGAATCTATCAAAAATACCTCTCTGTGTTCTCTGTGTTCTTAGTTTTCGTATTTGCTTTGTTCTCTGCAAAAATAGAGAAATCATAAACCCGTGTTTGTATCCTAAAAAAATGCTAGTATTTTTTGTATATACCTAATATTTCGATGATCGATCTTTGTGGAAAAATGAAAGAACGCGCGGGTTTTGGTTTTCTGCATGCAGGAAAATCTATGGTTAGTTTATACAAATCGTAGATTTTGATTTTACATAAAGTTGTAGAAGTAAATTTTCTACATACCTCAACCGATTCTACTATTTCTGAGTAGAGAAACGAGTTTAAGGAGAAATTTTCATGATGAATGTGCAATATTTTGGGGAAGAAAGAAAGAATGCACAGAAGGCTTGAAATTTTGAAGAAGAGGAAGGTTTTTGTGTGTTTAAGAAGTAGTTGAGTATGTTAAATGAAACTAGAGTTATTAATGTAATTGCGCATTTTGTTAATGTTTTAAACGGTACTTTTTTTCTCTAGGTTATTTTTTAATGATAGTTTGAGAGTGGCCCATTTTTTATGTTTCTTCTTGAAAATGATATGTTTCTAATGAAAGCCCTTTCAATAATTCTTAATTCAACCATTACAAGTTTTAGCCAAAAATAAAACAAAAGGATGTTAGAGACATATTCTTAAAGCATGATATATAAAAGTTAGATTGTATCGGGTGCTTGTAAAGCATATTGCATTCGAAGAAATATTGCTGGTTTGGGTTGCGGCTTATGCTGCTGGTAAAGAAAAAAATATTCACAACAAATGACAGATCTAGACGCATCTTTTTCATCATGAGCACTTTTTCGATTTTGGTAATCAGAAACAAGCACGCTCAAGATCAAAGCGTAAACAGAATTTACATTTAACATTTAAGTTTTGAAATTACTACATAATTAACAGTTGAAATCATTAGCCTAACGTCATCATATGCTACATTTTTATCGTTGGCCAAACTCAGTAAGAGAGCAAGAACATTAAAGAGAACGAACGTGTTCAGGGGTTGAACTAAAAAAACTGAAGATTTGAACCCCTTAGACTGTGCAGCAAAGCTTCGAATCGATGGAAGCCAAGCTTATGCAAAATGCTTGGTACCCCGTCAGAGGATATCTGCATAAGTTCAAAATTCACTTTCTATAAATTAATACTTTAAATTCTTTTAGACTATGTTTGGATCTAAAAAATGAAGGAAAGGAAAATGAGAGGAGAAGTAAAATGAATGAGAATGAAAGCTAAGAAAATTGGTAAAGTAGTAAACTTTACTCTTACGCTTACTTTCCTCTTCATTTTCTATTGGAACCGAGCAATGAAAGTGAAATTCACTATAACTTCGTTTCCTTTCCCTCGTACTTTCTGAGATCCAGACATAGCCTTAACTCAAAAGAAATAGAAGTGAAAAATTCCTCTTAGTTTACCTGTAATCCATAACATACTTCGACTTCCCAACCCTTCCAAGCTGCAGAATTGTCTGCTTTCCGTTCTCCTTCATGAAAATAAAAAGTTAAAGTACATCAAGCATAATTTTTCAAAACGAGCAACAATTTCAATAACTAGATCAATCTTTAATCAAATGCTCTCAATCTGTATATGACATCACAAAGAATTTTGTGCAGTACTATGATACATCTATGACATCACAAAGAATTTTGTGCATTACTATTATAAGTTGTACTTAAAAAATGAGTGTGATGAATATTAATAATACCTCCAATTTTAACTGAAAATTTTTTACTGAGCTTTGGATTCGAAGTCCTGCTCTTCCTCGGTCTCTGAAGTCCAACTCGTAATGCTTCAAAACCTTAAGGAGCAGCAGAGCAAACACAAGTCATCAGAGGGAACATACAGTGAACGTTTTTTAGCAGCCCAAAAGATCCAATATTTACCTTGTTGTACCGAGGAACCCTTGAAAAGAGTTGATGAACTTTGTTCTTATGTTCTTCCCATTCCTCTGGAAGTCCAGTAATATGTTGTACCTGCCAGAGATATAAATTAGATTTTGAAAAGTGAGAATTTTTTCTTATGAGCTCAGATACTAAAGAAAGTTCAGAAAGAATAAGCAATTGTTTGAAACTGCTAAAGCTCACCTGATTTGTATTCTTTAGCTGCATGGATTGATACTTGGGTATATAAGCCCTCATGCTTCTGTGATTTCCTGTCCAAGTGGTTATAGTAGGCATAAATCTGCAAACATAGAGATGAATAACAATTATACTAAGAGGGAAGGGGGAGGGAGGAAGGGAGAGGGAGCGAGAGGGAGAGGGAGAGGGGGAGGGGGAGGGGAAGGGAGGCGGAGAGAGAGAGGGTGGCGGAGAGAGAGAGAGAGAGAGGGGGGGGGGAAGAGAGAAAGGAAGAGAGAGAGAGGACTTACGTTACAACAGCTAAAAGTGATCTAGATTGGCTGGTCGAAGATTTGGGACAAATCATCTGAGACAAAACAAATCATACACCATATTAGGGACATTTCACAATCAAGAATTCGAAATTAACTGTTTTCCTTAAAAGAATTATTTATAGTCTGTTACTGAATTGTAAAGGTGTTAACCTGATCCCATATATGATATTTTGATCCCATCAGGTTTGCTGTTACACATCCAATATAACTGTCATCTTTGTTAGATAAAATTCCTTTTGAATTTTGAGCTATGCTGTACTCAGATTTCCCATTTCGCCGCCTGTGGTGAGCGACAGCTAATTTACGATCCTGTCTTCCCTGCCCTTCCTATAAGAATTACATACTAGATTATGAGTGACTTGCCAACTACAAAATTCACATTATAGATTATGTTCATTCAAGGAAATTCACGATCTTTAAATCAGAAACTGATCACTTACTCTAAATAGTATATAGAAATAACTATAGAAAGCATGAATGGCCCAAAAATACACACGCGCGCACACACACATCGAGCTTATGGGATTGGGGAAAACTACAGTTAATACACCCTTGATTCTCTCCACTGATTGAATTCCAGCTATGAATATAAAAGAAAGAATTTCGACCACAATCATGAAGAAACTCATCACACCTCATGTTCCATTCTTGTCGGTAACCCAAACTCCCTCAGATTTTCCTAGTTACTTTGTTTGCAATGCGGTTGAAAATCGTATTAACGTTCATACAGAAATTATTCATGAGGCGTCCTGTCTTTGCAGATAATTATCTCTCTGATACTTTCGTTTGAGCAAATACAAAAGAGAGAATTAAACTTACATTGGTGTAAAGGGCATAGAGAACACCCCCATGTAGCCCATTTGGTGATGCTTCTTTAACAATTACACAAGTACACCTCCCTATATCCAATGGCAGTGGTCTACATAACAATGACCTGAAATCCACAATATTATCAAATTACAGATTTTCAACAAAAGCAAACTTAGCTTAATCTTTTCTTTTTTGTATAATTTACCGGTTTGGTAGAGTCGACCAAGACGAAGCTGGAGCAGCTTCCGAATCCGAGAAGTCCCAAATCTTCAATGTGCTCGAATGCTCTGAGTCGGTAGGATCCCACAATTTCTCAGTTAGGTCACACAATTTCGAACCAAAAACCTTATCCGGCTCGTTCATTTGCATACAGATTTGGAGCGAGGACGGCTTCAAGACTCTGCAGGTAGATAAAAACTCAAAATCGGAGAACCTTTTGGGCTTTGCTGAAGACCCATTTGAAGGAATTTCGTTATCTTTGGCCACAAGCAAAGATTTCTGATTCTCGTTCATTTTGGGTAGCTGTTCATTTTCTTTGTTGCGTTGCCAGTGAGCATCCAGTGAATCGCCATCGGAGGTTAATCGGCCGCCTTCACTACAGCTACGGCTGTGCTTGAGGTCATGGAAAGAGTTGATATAGAGGGAATTGTTCGAAAGTTGCGTAGGTATTGAGTTTTTCTTGCAAACACTCATCGTGGTTAATAAAAAAGAAAGAAAAATTCGTGGACTCTGGTAAGAGTAGCTTTGACTTCAATGGAGTTAAAAATCTAATCAACTATGTCGGGTTGATTTTGGGAATGTCCTGCAGATTAAGTATGTCTTGTTCGAGAGAGAGAGAGAGAGAAATCTGTGAGATTTTAAAAGAATGAAGAGGCTGTTCAAATCCTTACAAACTAATTATGATTTTGACACGTCGTCATACGAAAGTAGCGAGAGACCATCTGATGAATGTATCAGAAGAAGATCCTCGGGCCCACTCGCTGATGTGGAAGACTTTGTACGTCCGATGCTTTTATAGTGGGAATCTATAATGGATTTGAATTTTGAATAATTACAGGGAAGTGTGCAAGAGGCTTTAATTTGCGTAGTGGGATGGTTTTTTTTCTTCTTTGTATGTGCTCCTTTCCTTTGGCAGTATGTAGGAGTAACGGTAACCATCAAGAATTGCACTCAGGTTTTACTATTTAAATGCTTTTGTTAAAGCGGGAATCTGATTTCAAAAAAATAGTTCAACTTAATAACGAAGGCAATGAATTGTTTTTTGGTAAAGGTAAGTTATAGACGTATCTAGAAATTTCATTTAGAGGGGGAGCAGCGGACGCTTATGATAAAATATGATAATACAGTATAAATTTGTAAGAATATAAATACCCATAAAAATATTCTTAATCTTACCATATGCATACACATTGAGAAAAATATTTTTGGACAAGTTTATCCTCATTATTTCTTCAAATCACCAAATTATCTTTCAATTTAAAATTAAATGTCACGATAGAGTAATGAAACTATTTAATTAAGTAATTATTTCACTTTTTAAGTTATACATTTCATGGTTATTTATAAATTATATTTATAATAGTTATTATGATTTGTTGTAATAATGTATCTGATTTGACATATATTATATGACATTAACAGTATATTTTAAACAATTTTGATATAAATTAGATTTATAATAGCTATTATAATATGGTATAATAATATAATTTATAGGCTGAACTATATATAAAATCATGCATATTGAGGAAAATATTTTTGGACAAGCTTACCCTCATTATTTCTTAAAATCACCAAATTATCCTTCAATTTAAATTAAATGTCACCATAGAGTAATGAAGCTATTCAATTAAACTAGGTATTCAACACGTGTTTTGCACGTGATTGAGATCACATGTGACACACATAGTTTTATTTAATTTAAATAATAAATATGTTTTTTCATAATATAGTCACTCATTTAATTACTGAAATCGTAATAAAAAAGAAAATATAATTTATAATTATAATTATAATTTAAATGATCTTACTTCGTAGTATTATATTTTCACATAAAATAAGTAATAATGAAAGAACCTCAACTAGATATTTATTGCTTAAAAATGCTAAAAACTTTTGAAAAGCAAAAAAGTGTACTAAGAACATTGATTGAGTAAAATAATATTCATAAGTCAATTTAACTTGGATAAATGAATACCAGTGTTGCACCCAACACATTAGAAATTTAAGTCACAAAGTTTAAGGCTTGAAGTTGTCAACTTTTAAGCTTTTCTAAGAAAGACATGTTTCATGTAAAAGTTGTAACGGCAAAATTCTTGTTAGATGTAGATTAAAAAGCCCATCAATGCCAAGGAAATCGATTGTTATTCATCAAATGTTCAAAATGAAATATGATGTCAGGAGGAGGGTGAGAGGTACTCGTAGAAAGTATATGAATGTTCTATTTGAGTAGGTATAGAATGATGTACATGACCAACGAAAAATAATTTGAACCAAATAAGTAAGGTAATGAAAAAGAGTTTTGCATTATGCGCATAATACTAATTTTATTTTGATTAAGTTTTAAGATAGCTTGACACTCATTCTACCTAAAATAATTAGCTAAGGATATACTAAATTATTTTGAGACTTGTCATTTACTTTAAATTTATCTTTTGATATTTCATACTAATAATGAGGAGAAAATATCTTTAAAGATGATAATTTAAACAAAATGGTTGACAAACTCTTCATTTGATTTTTTAAGAATAATGTAGGAAAGCATGACATTTAAACGACGGCAGGAAAATCGTCACGAACGAAATGTCAGTGACTTTGAAGCACAACATTTAAAGGACGACAAAAAAGGGAAATGACAACCGTGGAAAGAAAAGCCAGAAGGGTCTCAGGAGGAAGCCCCCCAATGGAAGAGGCCCCAGAAGGGGGGATCATTATTCTCCCAAAGAAGGAAGGAGGAATGAGGGCAAGAATGAAAGTTTTGACTCTGTAAGGAAGGTGAGAAGGAAACCGTCTATTTATAAGCCTGGAAGAGGGAAAATGTTCATTTAATGGGAGTATTGTCCAATACTATCCCCAAAAATGTTCATTTAATGGGAGTATTAACTTCTATGAAAGAGGAACTTCATTTTTTTTATTTTTGATGAAGAATTCAGACCTATTACAGTTCCTCTAACACTAAAATCAAGTTTTCAGATACAAAATTAAAGGCTTTTAGGTTGTGAAATAAGTGGGGAGTTCATTTTCGTGACCCCTTAATAATAATAATGATCGCTGGTCCCTCTTTTTTTTTGGTAGACCAAATGTCACCTTTTGCTATAATATACACATATATGTAATTCATGCCAAATAAATCTGTCAAGACATCATGCTTCTTGCTGATTTATTAATTGCATAGATCATCACACACCATATAAAAGATTATTTTAAACAAGTACGGTATGGCCAACCAAAGTTTCAAGAGGTTGCTCTCTTTTTTTTTCCTATAAGTGTAATAGTTATTCTTTGGTTAAATTAAAAATTGTGTAGTCTTAAAGGTACAATTAAGGATGAAAAGCTTATATTTAAGCCATGTGTTATTTGGATAAATATACTATTTTGAATTTGACTAAAGAATTTTATATCTTGTTTAAAAAAAATTATACCTATGACTCACTAACTTCACATCACTACTTACAATCCCTCTCATTCTTCATCATTTCTTTTCATTTTCCAATGCACATGTGTAATTAATTTAATAGTCTCTTATTCTTCTTCTTATTATTTATTTTTCAATGAGACTTCTTTTAAAATTTGAAGGGTTCAAATAATTTTTATGACTACTTGAACCCTTCAAGTAGTTGTTTTTTATCAGTCAACACACATACACTAGTTGACTATTTAAAGGGTTCAAATAGTTGTTTATGACTACTTGAACCCTTTATCAAGTAGTTGTTGTTATTTTTTCAGTAATTACTCATACACCAGGTGACTACTTGAAGGGTTCAAGTAGTTTTTTATGACTACTTGAAGAGTTTAAGTAGTTTTTTATAATGTACTAGGCACTCACTCTACCTAAAATAATTAGCTAGGATATACTAAATTATTTTGAGACTTGTCATTTACTTAAATTTATCTTTTGATATTTCATACTAATAATGAGGAGAAAATATCTTTAAAGATGATAATTTAAACAAAATGGTTGACAAACTCTTCATTTGAATTTTTAAGAATAATGTAGGAAAGCAAGTAAAGGAGCCTGACTCCGTGTCGCTTCACTCCTGAAGCTAGTTGATTGGAAAACGTTTGGCCTTCTGCAATTCTCTCGTTGATTCACGAAATGGTTGTTTGCCACCCGTATGATGGTTCCAGCGATTGTCATCATGGCCAACATAAGTACTCCCATTAAATGAACATTTTCCCTCTTCCAGGCCTATAAATAGACGGTTTCCTTCTCATTTCCTTCATCCTCACCTCCCTTACAGAGTCAAAACTTTCATTCTTGCCCTCATTCCTCCTTCCTTCTTTGGGAGAATAATGATCCCCCCTTCTAGGGCCTCTTCCATTGGGGGGGGGGGCTTCCTCCTAAGACCCTTTTGACTTTTCTTTCCACGGTTGTCGTTTCTCTTTTTTGTCGTCCTTTAAATGTTGTGCTTCAAAGTCACTGACATTTCGTTCGTGATGATTTTCCTGTCGTCGATAAGCTTGTTTGCCGAACCCTTTATCTGTGCTGGTTACCGGCTCATAGTTGCAAATAATTATCCTTAGGAAAAGTTTATAACCATGCCCGTAGTCCTAACCTTTGATATGTAATGAAGCATCTTTATTGACCATAATCCACCTCCTTCTGTATCACCATCCCCTTCCTTTTACCATGTCCTTTCGATCCACCATCCGCTCATTACAACATGCGCCAACATGCTTTAGGGGTGGGGCATAATAGCTCTTCCACTCACATCCTTTGGGATCATCTCGAACCCAAGCACAATTCCACCTTCCCTTCCTCTTCATGTGGGAGAGATTGAAACCTTGTTTGTCCCCAACTCAAGAGGATGTATTGCTTGTAGGTTGAGTTCCTTTTTGGCTTGGCTTTGTGCAGGCAGCAGAACAAGTCATTGCGATCATACGTCCTCAGCCGAAGAGCGACTGGAACCCTCATGACCTTAAAAGAGTTCAGGAAAGCTGTGAAAACCTTACGACTACTGGTCCTGATGTGAGATGGTCTTTTATTTTTAAGTTAGTCTAAGGAGGGGTTATCCATCTACCTAAGGAGGAGAATGAACTTTCTTAATCTTTGACTCCTTCTTTCGACTCTGCTCTTATTTATTTCCTTTGTCGTAATATTTCATAGTTGCACGAGTTGTGCTTTTAAGTAATAAACATTTCTCGAGTTAATAAAGTTTCCCTTACTTCTATCGAACTTTGATTAAGGACTGGACCAGACCTTAATCTTCCATTGTTCCTTCGAGTTATGAATGTTCATACTTATTCCTACTGACTTGAGTTGCAGGGTTGTTCTGACCCTAAGCTTGAGTGGGCCCCAAACGGACTTGATCCTTACCAGTGGGCTGACCCTTTTGAGGGAGGTCAGGTCATTCAGACCTGTTGTAATGTATGTCTTTCCGTGCTCCCATTCGGGAGATCTAATCAGGTGGACCTTCCTCAAATTGGGAGTTTACCTTTTGATGTTTAGTCAAGCATACCTTCTCTTGGTTGACCTTTTTTCTAGTCTAGCAATTTAGAACGCAAGCTAAATTTGGTCAGAGGACCTTTCTTTAAGGATTTATCTGTATATATCCTTGAGCTGAAACGCTCATCGAAGGGCTTATCCTTGTCTTTTGAGCTATAATGCTCGATATATATCCTTGTCCGTGGTGTCAAGATAGCCTTGGCTGACGCTTTTCCTTAACCCTATCAGACGAGCATGAGTGCTTGATGGTCATCTTTCCTTGACGTCTAGCTAGGCATGCCTGCTCTAGCTAGACCCTTGATCCCGTCAGTGAACATGAGTGCTCGACAGACATCTTTCATTGATGTCTAGTCAGGTGTGACTACTTTGACTAGACCATTGATCTTGTCTGCAAGCATGGGTGCTCAACATACATCTTTCCTTGATATCTAACCAGGCATGCCTACTATTCTTAGGCCCTTTAATGCCGTCTACGAGCATAAGTGCTCGACAGACATCTTTCTTTGATGACTAGCCATGTGTGTTTGCTCTGGCTAGACTCTTAAATCCTGTTTGCGAGCATAAATGTTCAACATATATCTTTCCTTAATGTCTAGCCAAGCGTGCCTGCTCTAACTAGACCCTTGAATCCTATCTGCGAGCATGAGCACTAGACATACGTCTTTCCTTGATGTCTAGCCAGGCGTGCCTGCTCTGACTAGATCTTTGAATCTCGTCTACGAGCATGAGTGCTCTGCATACATCTTTCCTTGATGTTTAGCCAGGCGTGCCTACTCTAAATTGACCCTTGAATCCCATCTGAAAAGTTGGCGTGCTCGGTAGACCAGTTTTTATTTTATTCCGACTGGTGGGCTAGAGCACCACACCAGTCATCACTTTTTGTTTAATCCTGTTTGATGGCTAGAGCACTTCACCAGTCAACACTTTTTATTTTATGTCGGTTGGTGGGCTAGACTACCTCACCCGTCATCGCTTTTTATTTTATCCTGACTGGTGGGCTAGAGCACTTCACCAGTAATCACTTTTTGTTTAATCTTGACTTGTAGGCTAGAGCACATCACCAGTCATCAGTTTTTATTTAATCCCGACTGGTACGCTAGAGCACCTCACTAGTCATAACTTTTTATTTAATCCTGACTGGTAGGCTAGAGCACCTCACCAATCATCACTTTGATCCTCCGTCGCATAAAGTCGATCCTTGGAGACTTGTAGGCTAGCCATAAAATCATTAGCAAATATTTCTATAACATGCTCTATTTTTTCATAAAAGTAGATTCGCTTGAAAAGGACCTTATAGCAGGTTAATCGTGAATAAGAAGATTGTTTGAGTAGAGAAAGGAGACCTCTTCTCTGATCAATGTTAACGAGTACACGATCTTTGTCGTCCGTTTCAACGAGGTGGAGGACCGAAGATAACCAAGCTTTTATTTCTTGAGCTCTTTCCTTCAGAGCTTTTGTAGAAGCATCTTTCCTTTGGAGCTTCATCTTTGCCTTTATACAATTAATCTATATGCCAAATGTAGAGTGACTGTGGCAGACTTAGCATCACCAATTCCTAAGTTTTTAAATATTGATAGAGGCATCAGATTGATTCCTGTCCCTAGATCACACAAAGCTCTTCCACAATGTGTACTTCCAATTGTGCATGGAATTGTGAAACTTCCTAGATCTTTCAGTTTAGGAGGAATCTTTTTTTATAGATCAGGCTACATTCATGAGTCAAAGCTATGGTTTCAAATTCTCCCAGCAACCTTCTTTTGGTGAGAATGTCCCTCATAAACTTCACATAATTAGGCATCTGTTGCAGTGCTTCCACCATAGGTATGTTGATGTGCTTCCACCAGAGGTATGTTGATGTGGAGTTGCTTCAAAATTTCTAAAAATTTGTTGAATTGTCCATTCATTTTCTTCTTCTGTAGTCTTTGAGGAAAAGGAGGCAATGACCTCTCTATTTCAACTATTGGCTTCTCTTGAGCTTTTGACACTATATCTTTAGATGTTGTAACATTCGACTCTGCTACATCCTTGCTTGAGCTCCCTTCCTTTGCTTTGCTTTCAGATTTCTCTTCTTTTCTCCCTCAGGCTGAGTTGTAACTTTCCACTTCTCAATTGGATAGCCTTGCAGTGCTCTTTACCTTCCCTTCGAGGGTTTTCAGTAATACTAGGTAAAGTTTCTTGTGGTCTTGAGTTGAGAGCATTAGCTAGTTGCTCTACTTGTTTTTCCAAGTTCCTCAGTGATACTGCTTAGCTTTGAGTCACTGTTTCATTCTTCATACTCCTTCAACAAAGTTTCTAAGGAATTCAAGTGAAATACTACTTGTTTTTGCATATAAGGTTGTTGCGGTGCAAATCCGGGAGGATAGGTGAGCTTATTTTGCACATGTGATGGTCCAACAAATTGGTTCTGGTTAGTTCAAGAGAAGTTTGGATGTTGTCTCAACCCTAGGTTATATGTATTGGAATACAAGTTGTTATTGCTTTGATTGTTCCAAATATAATTCCTAACATAATTCACAGAGGCAGGGTTTCTAGGACAACTTTCAAACATGTGCTCTTCTCTACAATATACACAACACACTTCTACAAATTGATTGATTTCTTGCTGCATTGGCTGAGCTAGTTGACTTTGACATTGCACTGCTGTACCTCCCATGTTAAGGTTTTTGATCATGTTTGCCATAGAGAAAACTTGGGCTGTCAAAGCAGTCATTGTATCAACTTCATGAACTTGTTGCTGTAACGACAACTGCTCTTCCTGCAGACCATTGGTAGTTATTACTTGTAATTCTTTCCAGTATTTCATAACCTTCATTATAGGATTTTGACAAGATGGCTCCACTAGCAGATGCATCGACCATTAGTATTGTAGAAGGATTCAACCCATTGAATACAGTGAGGTATACCACGATGAGGGCATTTCCTTAGTAGATCCTTGAACCGCTCCCATGCTTCATAAAGTGATTCATCCTCTAATTGGTGGAAAGAGGTGATTTCATTTCTTAGTTTAGCATTTTTGGTAGGAGGAAAGTACTCACTACAAGAAATATGACATTCTACAAGAGGCGAATATCCCCGTGAAAAGTAATCTACATGGATCATGTGGCGCCTGTGAAAGCCCCTCATATTAAAAGTCCGCATTTTTCACGAGGCGCAACGCCTCTTGTGAAGATCCCTGTGGTATGTCATTTTTTGCAAGGTTTTTAGACTCTTGTAGAATGTTGTTTAATAGGATTTTCAGACCCCTTTGAATGTATTCAATAGGTGTTTTTAATACTTGTGAATTAACATTCACAGGTGTTTTATATCCTATAAAGTAAGATACCATAAGATTCATTGTTATAGTCAAGTATCCATATTAAACACTTTCAAAAGATAATTTTATGTAATATAAAAAAACACCAATATAATAATGGACAACATAACATTTAATCATTTCAACAAAGTTTTACCTAATTCATTTGATCAACTTACAAATAAATCTAACTTGAAAACTAACTAACTTATCCTTAAAATATACAAGCAAACTTGTTCCAATAAATGAAAAAAAAAATTGAAATTTGAGTCTAAAAAATGAAAAATAAAGACTTAAGTTGAATGGTAGTGTTTCACAACAGGGTATGCAATGTCTTCAGATCTTCCTAATGCCGAATGAAAACACCATGAGAAATTAGTTGTTGGTGAGTATAGGAAACAAACAGATCTCCAAGCCCACTGCTCTATTCAGTTTCCTGTAGAATAAGTATAAAGAGTTTAAGCCAGCATAAAAAGAAATAGTTATTACAACAAATCTGATTTTTACCTGTGTCTAATCTGACTAGAGATAATATAGCAGACATGAACCAATATACTTCTCGTACCTAGCATAGATAACAAATGCGTATAGAAGAAATCATTCACCAAAGTTTGCATAATAGAACTATATAACATCATAGTCGAAGTCACTCTAGGATATGGAAAGAATGCTAATTCTAAAAGCAATAAGAAATTCTCCAATTACAATCCCAACAGTGCCCCAAAATCAATATACGGAGTGACTCTGAAAGGATATAGAAACTTTAGTGCTTTTTTACCAGATAAAAAAAATTACAAACAATCCTAACAACACAAACATTCACATAATTTCTCATAGAATATAAGATTTATCTAGCATTCATCCAATCAACAGTTGTCTCAATGATATAAGTAGCATTCCCAGAGTCATGTCTGCTCCCCACAGCAATCCCCACCTCTTCGTGTTTGATACTAGCTACATAACCAAATTCCACTTTAATGCCAAGATAGATGTTTCGATTATGCACTCAATTCCTACCAAAGTAAAAAATCTTCGCCTGCCTGCAAGCAATTTTTATAATTACAAAAGAAAAGATAAGAAACCAACCTTTTGACATCATTTGGAATTTTCATAATTCTGCAGGAGGACATCACCATAGGGATCTCTACGACCTGGACCCTGGCTAATCTGAGCATCCCAACGAAGTTGGGAATTGTGGTGTTCAAAGGTCCAAAATCCATATGGACGTATAGGCAAGCTCCACATCTCCTTGATCTCATTGCACTGATCCTTAGTTCACAATAGTGCGTGATGAACACAAGAGCTTACCATGACGATAATAAAAAGATGGTTCTGAAGAAAGTTCAATAACTAGATTCAAGAACATCGTCAAATATTTTATGGGAAACATGGCAATCTCACATCAGTTGAGTTAAGACACTTGAATTTCCATGGAAAAGGAAAGCCAAATATGCAAAGAAAATGCCAAGTTCTAAAATGGGGATGAATTGAAAGACAAATAACTTAATTTAGACCTTGGTGGGTTGCCATGACTGGTATCTAGTCCAGTCTCTCTGTCCAGGATTAAGAGCCCTTTGGAATGGTTGATATACTCATCTCCTTCTCGAGAGAAATTTTTCTTATGTTCAAATCCATATCTCCTTGGTTTTAGCATTAGTAGCTATAAATTTTTAACATTTTTTTCTATTAGGGTCCACTTCTCATAGAAATATACACATAAAGCAGAAAAAGGAACTTGCCTCATCTCCGGTGTGATCGGTTATGTAGTGAAGCCAACCATGCCATTTAGGTGGCACTTGAAACGCATTGTAATGACCTTTCTATGCATATTCAACCCACCTTGTCTACCTATAAAAACCATAGAAAAGGCCTATTATGTGTTAGTGAATCATCATTTAATGCACAAACAATAAAAACCTTCAGAACAAACAATCCACAAGTGACAGTTCAGTTCAAAACAGAAAATTAGTCTAGCGTTACTATAACAAAGCTAAGTTGATTGAAAGCTCTTGCCATTGAACAATATGATTGAAAGCTAAGTTATCTCAATCCATCCAATGAAAAAACAACCACCATAACAATATGATGATGATATAAATCCAACTAGTAAAATAACTAGTGTATTTCTCACCATTAAGACATTAACTGCATTGGATGAACAAGCAAGTATAGATGTATAATTAAATTTTTCTGCAGAAGAAGAGATCAATATTATGTCCTCCTAAGTAATAGCAGTAAAGTGAAAATAATCTGTGACCTGAGCCTGAAATGTATATATGCCAATATCAGAAACACAAATGCATAATAACAATGTGAAAACACTAACACGACGAACATGGAGAATCAAAAAGAGGATTTTTACATCTGCTTGATTTTTGTGGAGTTATTCTAGGTTCTGGGAATTGTAATTCCCTGGCTACGGATCCATGGCATCATGCGGGTGTATTGTTCAATCTAGGGGGTAAGCCTCTTCTTTAAAATTTAGGGTGGACTCTTGAAACCCCTAATAGTTATGTAATACAGCAGGGAAATCAGAAAGACAAGGACAACGAAAGTGTTAGTAAACACAAACCTTGAGTGGTGATGAGTCTATAAACTTGGCCAAGAACAAGGGTGTGAGTAAGGCGAAGAAACTCGATGCACGTGAACCAAACATAATTAGATTGGTTCTTCGTGGGGCTTCAATCGACAACTTATCCCTCTGTTCTTCGGTATGGCTGATGCGAGGCTCTCTCATCTTCGATGTTCTATCCTTCAACGAAAACCAAAGAACCAAAAAAATCTTCAATCTCAATAGCCCTAATTTGTTCCCTGTTTTTGAATGAGAGAGAGAAGCTAATAGAGAGAGAGAGAGTGAGAGAGAGAGAGAGACGAGCTCATCAATGAGGCTCTGCCCCCTCTTCTCCGGAAGGCCCAACCCTAGGTTATGGGTTTGTATGTTGGGAGGGAGAAGCTGTGAGAGAGAAGGGTAATCGAGAGAGAAAAGTTTTGATTTGTGGTTTTGTATTTTGATCGACAAAGAAGGCTTGGGAATCGATAGAGAAGGCTTTGGTATTGAGAGATAGTTTTGTGTGTGTTTTATTTTTTGAGAGTGAGAGAAGGCAAATCGTGAGGGTATCAAGAGATAAGAGGATTGATAGATCTGTTTGTGTTTTGTATTTTTGAGAAAGAAGGTAAAACAATCCACTTCAAATTTTTAGTCTCGCTTCTATTTTTCCCCTCCCACTTTTTTTTTACTTTTGACATGAATAAAATCTATTGGATTTTTAATTCTCTTGTTGTTTCTTGTTTTTAACAATAGGAGACTGAAACTCTTGTATTTTATTCCCGTAGAATGCTAAATTTCATGTAGTGACTTCATTAGGAACTTCTCAGCCAAATCATTCCAGCTATTAATTGAATTTGGGAGAATTGAGTTGAGCCAAGATCTAGCTCTATCCCTTAGTGAATAGGGAAACAATCTCATTCTCAAAGCATTCAGAGGCCCTTGGAATATTGAATGCATCACTTACTTCCATGAACTACCTTAAGTGAGGGTGAGGATCTTCAGATGGTAATCCATTGTACTGGCCAACTGTTTGCAACATTTGAAATATAATCGGCTTCAATTCAAATTGGTTACCTTGGATCTCTGGCCTTATAATGCCTGGATTCATAGCTTGAGGTTGCAAAATAGCATAATCCCTTATAGACCTCTCATCATCATCTGCTATCACTATCACATTGTTGCCATTGTTATTTGCTTGATTACCATTCCTGACCCTTTCAATAACAACTTCTTCTTCACAAGGTGCAACCATTTGAGTTGTAGCGGCCACACCCCTATGCTCTCTCCTGATTTTCCTTAAAGTTTTGTTTATTTCTGAATCAAACTTGAAGTCCAACACTTGCTGTCTGCACATATAACAGAGCTGACTTTCTTGTAAGAAAAACAACAAACACAGTAACACTTACAAATTAAAATCTATGTTTCTTAAGTAAAGATATTCTATCTCTACTCCCTGGCAACGACGACAAAAACTTGTTATGTGTGAATGTGTCTTGAGTAAGTATATGTGTCGCAGCAAGTAATATAGTAGTAAATGAGTGTCGAACCGACAAGGAATAGAGAATATGCAATGCTTATGTGATAAAAAAGACTTAACTTACAAGAAAATGTTGTAGCAAAATATGTGATTGATTTATAATAATTCTAAAATATACAATGCTTAGAGTAAGAACTAAGTCTATTGACAACTGAATGGAAAAAGGCTACTAAATTGAATGAAATATTCAATAGGACAAAGGGGATAGCATGGCTAAATTTATTTTCATATACTTTATCAATGTTAACCTCGTTTCTATTGCTACAGCTTCTCAACAACATTGCCTAAGCTCTCAAGCACACCAAACAGTCGTTTGTGAGATCATCAAGTACACCCTAACCATCTTCGTATCAAAGTTTAGCTAGGTTTCACGCTGATCAATTAAGTTTCAGCTAAAAAGGTTACTAGGCAAGTCCATATATCTATGCAACTCACAAAAATACCTAAGTCTACATGAATCTAATGCTCATGCATTTCCAACTTATTCGAGTACGGTTAAGATTTTCCATTAGACTAAACTCTTTCAAGTATTAATCTAACTTGTATTCAAATAGAGATAACCAGTCACTAATAGAACTAAGTATTCAATACACAAAAATTGAAATGCCAAAGAAAGCTAAGCGATAGAAACATCAATCAATAAGATAAAGTAGAATCCAAGTTCATTTTACCATACTAACCTCACGACATTTAGCTCATAGTGAGCTCTAAATTTAAGCACAATGTCCCAAATCCGTTGTTTCCAGCATTTAAGAATAAAAAGCATAAAAGTTGCACAGAATACGAAATGGAATAAAAGAGGGAGGAGATATTCAAAATAAACTAAGTATTCTAGCTCTTGTCTTCTTCTTATTCTTCCTTTTTTCTTCTATTGTCTTCTTCTCCCTTTCCTTCTTTTCTGCATGTTCACCTTCGTACTGGCAGTTGTCGACTTCCTCAAAAATATCTCTTCTCTCCTTCAAATATAGAAGGTTTATCTTATATACAGATCACAGGAACTAGGGTTTCCTCTTAACATAAGAAGGAGAGGACCACGGGCGATGAACACAGTGACGCTTAGCTAACTGATCCTGACGCTAATGATTGCCTCATTTAACGAACTAGCCACACGCCAGACTACTCGTCAAGCTTTCATTGTATGGCTAGATCTATAACAACCAGGACTTTTTATAGTGTCGAAAGATACCAAGATTTACAAACAGACCTGCACCAAGAAGATCCTATGCATTGAACTGCCTTAAAAGCATCCAAAAAGGCTAGCATGCAATTAAAACTAGTCCTAAGCTAACTTTTGAGAATTTAACCAAAATAAAGCACTAAAATCATCTAACACCTTTTAAACAAGCAACAATTTAAGCCTAAGAATTCTGAGATAACTCTAATTTCTTAGAGTTATCAGCACCGGTTAAGAGCAACCAATCTGACCAGTTCAAACTAGTCTAATCAGTCTTCTACTGATTTGACCAGTTTTGCACGCAAAATGCCTCGCTCGTTGTATTTACTTGTCCATACGGATCTTCCAAGGGTATTTTGGACTTTCTAGCTTATAAGGCTTATTTTAACATACTTTAAGACTGTGAGGGTTAATTATTTGTACGCTATGTTCTTTTTTTCTATATCCTTGAGCCTAGAAAAAATAAATTAACCTAAGTGAGTTCCTATTACAAAATACACAAAAATAAAATAAATTCTTCACGTCCTTTTCTTTTTCTTCAAGCTTTCCATGCATCCATCTTCTGATTATTCTTGTACACTTAATTTAACTCATTAATAATATTTTAATGATTTATTATCATCAAATTTCACTTCAGAAGTAGTAGGGTCAACAAACCAAGTCAGAGGAGACCATAACGATGTGCTGATGATTACAATTCATATAGGAAACTACCTGCTTAGAAGAGTACTAGTGGATAACAGAAGGGCCCTGAATATACTTTGCCGGTTAGTTATGGAGAAAATGGTGATGGACACAACAAAGCTGCAAAATCTTAGCCAACCGCTTCAATGGAGAAGTAACATACTATGAAGGTACACTTTATTTTTCTATTATAAACACGTCATCGCCATACAATGTGAAAAGATCCTAGATTCACAAGATGAAGGCGGTTCCATCCACTGATCATCAAACCTTGAAATGTCCAAGTCTAGACGACGTTAAAATGATAAGATGTGAGAAGCTGCAGCATGGTGCTATACTATCATGGTAATCGAAGTAGCAAGAAAGGCCGCCATAGTGAAAAAAATGACCAATCACTCAAGGTTAATAGAAACTAATGAATGAAAGCAACATCTCAAAACTATTATGCCTCGATATGAAGCAGCGAAAGAATTGGAGCAAGTGCCGCTTGTTGTGTGTGATATGAATATAAGTGAACGTGTAATTGACAAGTAATAAAGTAATAAGTGGGTGTCATTCTCCATAGGGATTAATGAAAAACTATTAGCTAGCCCAATCTGTTTTAAACCTAACATAGCTTGCTAAAAGGAACTGAAATGGATAATTAATAGGAACTAATGTTTAAGCAGAGTAATATTAATTAAAAGTGAGACAAAAATAGAAGTATGTACAATGTAATCAAATGGTTGGATAGGCTAGAATGATTAATTTCCCATTTTGTTAATAATCTTGACTTAAATATGCTTGAACTGCTATAACTTTACTAACAACATTAACCTCAACTTACTTATGTGCAAATGATTCCATCCTTGCAACTTAAGTTCTTAATTAAATCTAACTTATTCCCAAGCCAGAGTGAAACTAAGATCTCCGATTCACACTTCCAGTTGTTAGCTTGGTTTGCAAAGTGAGTGATATATTCCTATATTCCCCAATAATTACTTTAATTACAAAGAAATCAAGTAAACATGAAATATCCAAGATAGATCCATTCATATAAACCTTTCTAGCATTAAAATCAATCGAGATTTAATAGTAAAAATGCTTGAATATACTGCCAATAGCTTAGCTTGCAATCCAAACTTCATAATCAAGATTAATAACTCAAAGGTTCATCAACCATCCTAGCTTAAAAGGGATTAGCTCATACTGAGCTTAAAAACAAATCTGAGCACTGTCTCAGCCATTAAAGTACAGATATACTAAGTTTAAGAGAAGAAGAAATGCTAAATTAAAGAAGGACAAAGGAGGAAAATGGTAGAGAATAAAGGAATATACTTGTTCTTGTCTTCTTCCTCATCGTCCTCTCTTTCCTTTTCTGTCCTATTCTTCTTCTTTCTCTAAAACTTTATCTCCTTTTCTCTATACAAAAGTGTGAGCATTCCCAAAAAATGGGTGTACTTTCTATATATATAGGACCTCCAAGCTAGGGCATCAACGATAAAAGGGGGACGCTTGTCGCGCAACAGCAAGAGTTGGGGACTACCTGATAGTAGGCGACGCCAACAAGCTAACTGTTTCTCACACGCATGAGGTCTTTGCTCACTTTAAGGTGTCATCTAGTGGACGAAACGATAAAAGTTTTCTGCCATGCATGCATGTCCACTACCACAACAATGTTGTATCCTTACGCTATAGCATCTAATCAGTTGATTCCCATCCCTAGACTCCTACACCAAAAGCAACAAATTTAGTGCAAATATTGCCCATTTAACACCAAATAAGCTACAATGATACACTCACCCTAAGCAAGGAAATAAAAGCAGGAAAATAATAAACTAAATCTAAAAACCACCCAACCCTCTTGAATTCCTGATGAATTAAGCTTAAAAGCTAGTAGATAAATCTAATTTGTTAGAGTTATCACACCCCCAAACCTAAAGTATTACTCATCCTCGAGTGATCATAAAAGAGAATATCAAATAACAAATAAGGTTTTAAACAGTTCACTACACCACAAACTAGATTTTGGCTTTTAGGGTAAACAATGATTTTCAGCCTTCAGATAAAACTAAACTAGCAAGCCCAAAATAACATTTTATGCTCAACATAAATCTTCAAGATTTACCCTAAAATTTTATTCCTAAATGCAAATCTATCCCCACATGTGTGTGCCAGAGACTAGAGTTTGCACTCTCAAAATGCTTAAGATACTTTAAACTAAGTTCCTAGACTTAACTGAACATTCAGACTCTACCTTTTAAATATTCTAACTCCTCTTCAAGTACAAAAAAATCATCAAGCACGAGGGTAGCATTTACATCAAATAAGAATTTCAAATAATGAGGTACTCAGCTGCAATTTATTAATCCATTGACTTCATTTCTTTTCCTTTTTCTTTTCTTTCTTTTTTATGTAGTTAAAATACATCTAATGTCACATTGCCTTTTTACGTGAATGACAACATTGGTGATGAAAACATCTAATTACTTAGCATCTCACAATCAAGGTTGCTCTACATTGTTGTTTTGGTTTGCTACAACAGGCTCACGGTTCTAGCTGCCTTTTTATGCGAATGGAAACATTGGTGAGGTAGACACCTGGTTACTCAGCGGCCAAAAATAGAGGAGCCATTCTAACTTTGCTTTTTATTTTACTTAATTTTTATTTTAAGTCTATGGAAGCAACACTTTTACATTCAAACATTCTTACAATATAAGCACCCTCCCCCAACCTGGACATTTAACTCTCTTCTATACTGTCATCACAACATTTTCTCATAGTTTTAAATGGTAGGTCCAAAAATTAAGCCTCCATAAATTTTAAAGCTACTTAAACCTTCAAAAGCAGCCAACCCAAGCTCTAAGTGTAAAGGTTTTGGGGATTGAGTACGCATAACAAAATTGCATTATCAAAAGGGCAAACATCATTTAGCTCATATTATTTTTATATTATATTATATTATTAGTATATATATATATATATATATATATATATATTAGTGCTTTTAAATTTAAAACCATTCATCACTACGCTTCAAATAAAAAAATGTCTACCAAATGCCAAAATCAACCACTAAAAACTGGAATTTTTGAAATTTCTGTACATAGTGAAAACGAATTATTGTTTTGAAGCCCGAGTGAAGGAGTTTGAACCTGATATTTTTTGGGTATATTCTTAACATATTGAAACACTTTCTATAGAAAAATAAGGTTTTTGATCTCTACAATTTTTGGAAGTTTCTAGTTAGTACAATTTTTTTTGATGTCCAAGTTTAGGGTTGTTACTATAAGAAATAAACTCGGTTTAACTTAAAAACATTTTTGTATCACTTTGAAAGTATAGCAGTCCTGTAAATTTTCATAATTTTTCGACAAGTTTTGCATATTGAAACATCTTCTCAAACGTTACTGTTTTACTTAGAAAAAATAGTTTTCTGTGACGATCTTGATTTCACATTTCGACAACCTAATTCGCCGTAGAGTATTTAAAATTAATTATGTGAATCTCTGGTATATTTGAGGTTAGCCATTTAGATATTTAGAATTTTTAGGAAACCCTAGCTTAAGTTGGGTCAGTTTTTACCCGAGTATGTGCTTAGTGCTATTTTCCAGTTTTGCATACCGTATTGTACTGAGTAGTATAGTGTTATCTGTTCCAGGTATTTCACATTCGTAATTTCTTTACCAGGAGATTAGGTAAGTGAATCTCACATATGTAACCGCGTTCTTGCTTTGCCGTGTCTGAAAAATCATAGAATAAGTTTCTGATTTCTTTTCGTGGTTTGGTTATTGTTTTGTGATGTATTCATTTTGTTGTTATACTTTTTTTGAATTATAATGTATTGTATGATTCTAAAACTTTGTAAAGAAATGTGATATGAGTTATGAAAGACTATCGGATGATCACGTAATGAAAAATACCATATGCCGTTAGAGTCACGTATCCACCAACTCTATTATTGGTTGTCTTGTCCTTCGATAAAGGTCTATGTGTTACCTCATCCTTCAGGAGAGGGTCTATGAATATGTTTTGGTTAGTTTTGAGGGAAGGAAATTTATTACAACTGGTTCGGAGTGGTACTCGTTGGTAACGTCACCTGTACGTACCCTACAAACTAACAAATCTTATCGACGGGTAATTCCGTTCTAATCTTGGTGTGGTGGCAAGCTCTAACGGAAGTTGGCCAGCATCACTATAAGAAAAGTTATGAACAATCTGAATGAATGATAAGTTGTGTATGTAAAACTCTGTAACATAATATGATATGCATTGTACATGATTGCTTTTGTGAGACGTTATGTATGTACGGTTTACTTACTAAGTATATTTTCATACTCACTCTATTTTATTTTAAATTTTCTTTCAGATGAGGATGACGCTTTCATCTCGGATAAAGTCTAGAGTCTCTGGCACGAGACTAAGTCAAAGTCATTTTTGAAATATAAGAAGTTTTATTTTGTTTCATAAAAGTTTTACTACTTTTATTTATTTTCTTTCGTTAGACAATTATGACATAGTAATCTACTGTTATATGATGTTTTGAATTTTCTAATAAATCAAACTTTGTTTAAGTTTTAATTTCCAACTTGATTGGTTTTAAAGAAAAAAAAACTGACCCACAAGTTTTATTTTATTTGATGAATTATTAAAGGAATTTTTGGAAAAACTTTTGGGCCTTTATAGATGGTATCAAAGCAAATACGATTGTGTAGACAAATGTATTTACTCATAGTTTTCTAAATTTTGAGTCAATTGATGAAATGATTTTTATGAAAATCATAATTTTAAGGCTTCGTGCTAGAAGTTAGGTTTGTGATGTGTCTGTGTCTAGGAACAGTAATGAATTATTTATATGTAACTCTGAATGAGTTGTGTGATTGTCCTAGCTATGGACCTTTCGAACGACTCTGGATCGACTGTTGATGACAGAGAGATTTCTGATGAAGAGTCTCATTTCTCCCCACTCCCTATGAGATTTACTAGAAGGATGTTACTGGGCCCGAATCATAGACGTTCGATTATAGTATGGAATCCACAGATCGTCAAGAGGGGAGGACATAATTGTGCTTCAGCACTAGGCTTAAGGAGGCAGTATCCACCTATAGCTAGAGTTTTTCCCTGAGAGGTGGGGATTCGAAATTTTAGAGTGAGACATGTTGAAGTTCTGGATGAGTCGATTGGGTCTTACAATGAGGAGGTTACCCATCCTTTACGTGTAGCTCCTAGACGACCACGAGCATGGACTTCCGCCGTTAGGGACTTTCCACCTGGCTGCGATCCTAGTGCACAATTATCCCTAGAGTCCATGAGCTAGAGTAGGATCCATAAGAAGACCCAGATGAAGATTTCCACTGAGATTTTTTTACGATTTCTATGGATAGTATGGACTTAGGATTTTGTTTTCTACCTTTTCATGAGTGATACTGTTAATTTTGATTAGTACGTATGTTTTACCGTAAAATATTTTGAACAATTCAGTAGTGACTTTGAAATTTTTCTATTTTAAAAAAAGAAGAATAAAATGAATCTATGTTATTAATAATAATAACTATATTTTTTAAACTAAGTCTTCTTAGTGCACTGCGAAAATACATGTGTTTGTTTTACTCACTCTCAATCGAAATTAATTCAGTATGGCACCACAAAGGATGAACAAAGTTTCGACGAGGAACAAGAGGCCACCAGGACCACTGTGGTCTGCTTCAAGAATTTATTAGGACTCGTAAGGAACTCCTAATCAAGAGCGTCGTGCTGGGAACGCTGCCCATATTGTGAAACAATTTCAGAAACTACATCCAGCGTCCTTTAACGGAACCTCGGCGGATCCTTTATTGGCGGAAGAATGGATTGAGGAGATTGAAACTGCTTTCTCCTTCGTGGAGTGCACTGACTAGAAAAAGATTTCTTGAGCCACTTTCATGCTGAAGAAGGATGCTATTTGGTGGTAGGAGATGTCTCAATGAATGTGGGATGTGAATGGGAACCAAATGGCATGGCTTCGTTTCAAGGAACTATTCTATGAGAAGTATTTCCCTATTACCGTGAGGCAACAAATGGAGGTAGAGTTTAAACAACAGACGCAGGGTAACATGACTCTCATGTAGTATGAAAGCAAATCCAATGACTTATCACAATTCACCCCTCATCTCATTAATATCGAGGAACGTAAGGCTCGACAATTTGAATGTGGACTTACACCAGATGTGTGCAAGCATGTTCAGGTGCTAAAGCTAAAGACTTATACAGAAGTACTACAAGCATCACAAGTCCTATATGAGAATATTGGATCATCAAACCTTGCTAATCACCAGAACTCAAATCGCATAGGAGGAAGTTACAGGGATGTTCAATCCAAGATGGAAGTTCAAACTTGTCGTACTTGCGGAAACAATCATGTGGGGCAATGTTTGAAGTTGACTGGCACTTGTTTTCATTGTGGAAAGATCAGGCATTTTCTGAAGGACTGCCTTGAGGTGGAGACAAGCTTAATGGTCAAAGGACTGGGAATGGATCCAAAGCACAAGGGAAGGTCTACGCCATGACTAAGGCTAATTTTGAAGATGCTGCATTTGTGGTGTCAGGTACAATTCTCATTCATGGAGTTGCTGAATTTGTCTTTTCTGATTCTGGCTCTACACATTCCTTTATTTCTACCAAGTTCTCTAGGAAATTGAGCTTGGAGATAATACCTCTTGAGGTTGAACTTTGCGCGTCCACCACTTTGGGTGGTATATTATGTACAAACAAAACCATCAAATCTTTTTCTGTAGCGATTGTTGATAGAATGTTGGAGGCTACTCTTACGCTTTTTAGTATGTATGACTTCGATTTATTTTTGGTATGGATTGGCTAGCTACTAACTATGCCAATATCCTTTTTCATGAATGAGAGGCAATGTTTAACCCTTTGGGCAAGTCAAGCTTCAAATTTAAAGGGTCATGATTGCATGCACTACCTCGGATCATCTCAGCCCTACAAGCCAGGCGATTGATTAACAATGGTTGTTGGGGCTATTGGGCTAGCGTGTTGGACACGGAAGTTGGAATTAGAACTGAACGATATAAATGTGATTAAAGACTTCCCATAAGTTTTTACTAAGACGTTGTCAGGTGTACCCCCCCCCCCCCCCCNNNCCCCCCCCCCCCCCGTTAGAGAAGTGGATTTCAACATCAAGTTAATCCATGGGACGACCCCTATATCTAAGGCCCCATATCGTATGGAACTTGCGGAGATGAAAGAGCTAAAGGAACAACTTCAAGAACTTTTGGAGAAGGGCTTTATTCATCCCAATGTCTTACCCTGGGGAGCACCCATTCTCTTTGTGAAGAAGAAAGATGGATCCATGAGGCTTTATATCGACTACAGGGAG
Source organism: Datisca glomerata (assembly GCA_003255025.1). Classification (NCBI taxonomy): domain Eukaryota; kingdom Viridiplantae; phylum Streptophyta; class Magnoliopsida; order Cucurbitales; family Datiscaceae; genus Datisca; species Datisca glomerata. The sequence continues at coordinate 626,392 of QANY01013200.1, read as the reverse complement.
TCAAACACGTTTCCATTAAAAACAAGTACCTCTACCTCGAATAGAAGATTTGTTTGATCAACTCCAAGAAGCTTGTGTTTTCTCAAAACTCGACTTGCATTTTGGGTATCACCAACTAAGAATAAAGAAGGGGGACATACCAAAGACTCCCTTTCTTACTTAGTATGGACATTATGAGTTTTTGGTCATCCCTTTTGGGTTGACCAATACCCCTGCTACATTTATGGATTTGATGAATCAGGTTTTTTGAGATTTCTTAGATCAGTTTGTCATTGTTTTCATAGATGAAATTCTAATCTACTCTAAGGCCGAGGGTGAACACGAGGAACATCTCAAAACTACACTTCATTTTTTAAAAAAGCAACGATTGTATGCCAAGTTTATTAAGTGTGAGTTTTGGTTATCTAAGATTACCTTTTTGGGACACATAGTTTTCAAAGAAGGTATATTAGTGGATCTCGCAAAGATAGAAGTAGTAATGAACTGGAATCGTCCAACGAGTGTTAAGGAGATTAGGAGTTTCTTGGGATTGGCAGGCTGTAATAAGAGATTTATGGAGGGATTTTCTAAGATTTTTGCAATGTTGACTAAGTTGATGAGAAAGAATTCACAATACCTGTGGTCATAAAAGTGCGAAAAGAGTTTTCCAGAACGTAAGCAAAGATTGGTATCGGCCCCAGTCCTTACGGTGCCCTTTGGGAGTGATGGATGTGTCATCTATAGCGAGGCCTCACGAGTGGGCTTGGGTTGTGTTTTGGTGCATCATGGAAAGGTTATAGCCTATGCGTCTCGACAATTGAAAAGTTACAAACAGAACTACCCAACCCACGATTCTAAACTCGCAGTAGTAGATTTTGCTCTGAAGATTTGGCGTCATTATCTCTACGGAGCGACGGTCGAGATCAACATGGATCATAAGAGTCTGAAGTACCTTTAATGCAGAAGGAGCTTAATATGAGGCCGCGTAGATGGTTGGAGTTGGTTAAGGACTTTCATTGTGAGATTAACTACCACCTTGGAAAAGCAAATGTGGTAGCAGATGCTCTAAGTAGGAAATCAAGCTCTCTAGCAGCCCAGATTTCCACTCAGAAATTCATTCAAGAGGACTTAGAAAGTTTGGAGTTTGAAATCTTTGTCTGCGAAACTTCGACTATGCTTGCTCAACTAACGGTGCAACCTACACTTCGGGATAGGATACATGATGCTCAAATGAGGACCCGTCCTTAGTGAAGATTACATCAAAAATTGGGAGCGTGAAAAGGAAATAATTTTCGTTGTCTCGAGATGGAGTACTCGACTTCAACAGTAGAGTTATCATACCTCTAAATGAGGAGCTAAAAAGGGAGATTCTTGTAGAAGCCCACTCTAGTCCCTACTCAGTTCACCGGGGTAGTAGGTCTACCAAAGACTACGAGAGGATTTGATGACATTTAGGTTATAGTCGATCATTTGACTAAGTATGCTCATTTTCTACCAGGACAAGCGACATTCTCAGTGGAGGATTGGGCAAATTTATACGCTAAGGAGATTGTTAGCCAAAGTATCTATAGTATCAGATTGTGAGCCAAAGTTCACTTCCAGATTATGGCTAAGTCTTCAAGAGGCTTTAGGTACCCAACTAAACTTTAGCAGGACTTTTCACCCACAGACAGTTAAACAAGCATGTGTCTATGTTATGGAAGTACATTCCTGACCTGTCGCAAATCCTAAATTATGAGCCGCTTCAGTCACGGGAAGATTTCTTATGAAGAAATTTCGATTCAGATCCTAAACTGGAAGACGCAAGTGTTACACACTAAGGAGATTCCCTTAGTTAAGGTACTTTGAAAGAACCATCAAGTTGAAGAGGCCATTTGGGAACGAGAGGACAAGATTGAAGCACTATATCCGAACCTCTTCAAAGATTTGACTCCAACAATTTTTTAGGATGAAAATTCTTATAAGGAGGGGAGGATCTAACACCCCTACATTTTCGCCTATTTTAAGATTACGTGACTATTTTTTTTCATCGCATACATACTTATATACATATAACGTAAACTCTATATGTATGTAATAATTATAACGAATTGTTAATGGACACGTGTACAATTGTAGCACGTGATACATAGGATATTTTTTATGTGTTATTGTGTTTCCATGTTGTGTTTTGAATTTAAATTCTTACTTTGCATTGTAAATATGAGGATTCAAATTTGTTTTTGAAACAGGTTTTACCCTAATCTTAGGAATTTTAAAAAAATAGGGGATAACCCAATTGTTGATAAACTCAAATATCCTAACTTTTTGTCTAATTCAAATGTGATTTCTGTAGATTTATGAGACCCCCTCTATTCTGATCAACCCTCTTCATTGTTTCAAGTAGTTATCTTTCTTCGAATTAGAAACTTAAAAATGGCCTTGGCAAGCAATGTATGAGATATGAAATTACCTTAAAGGAAACGTAGATTTTTGTTTTGTTATTTGGTTATCTCATTTAAAATCCTAACGAAATTTGATAAATACATGAGAATATGTAATCTTATATTTCAATTATATTGACAAAATATTTTGGGATACATCTTATCTTATCTAAACCTAGTATGATGCATGGTATATATATAAGGTCATTGAGTTTTTCTTGGCCCTATTTTTTATCTCTCTTCCCCCCTTGGGCAGCAACATCATTCTTTCCTCTCTCCCTAGCACGAAAATTTCCCTCTCTCTTTGACTTACTGAAAACCCTAGTTGCGAAGGAGGGAGAGGCTCTGATCGACCATAGTTGCGGAAAAGTCATAGACATGTTTATTCGGATCGCGCTTCCGGTAAACTCACGTTTGTAACATAAATTATATGGTTTTGTTTGAAACGTTTTTATGTATAGTTCTGGATAAAACTTTGATTTACGACCCATATTATGATTATTTATGTTCCATGAATGATTTTCGAATAAAAAAAGTTTACGATAAAAATATGACTTTTTCATAAAAACTGGATTTTTGAAATTTCTGTACACAGGTAAGACAAATTGATGTTTTGGAACAAAAATGAATGCGTTTGAACCTAAAATATTTAGGGCAGATTCCTAACATATTGAATCACGTTCCGTATAAAAATTAGGTAAAAATTCGATTTCTGCCGTTTTCTACAATTTTGGGAAATTTCTGGTTAGTACAGGGGAAAACAGTTTTTTTTATGTTCAAAGTAGGGTTGTTACAATCAACACGGTTTAACCTAAAAATTTTAGTGTATCATTTTGAAAGTATCTTTAGTAATTTTATAAGATTTCAGAATTTTGGACAAGTTTTGCATACTAAAACATCTTCTCGAACGATACTGCTTTACTTGGAAAAAATAGTTTTATGTGACAATTTTGTTTTCATGTTTTGACTACCCAATTCACCTCAGAATATTTCAAAATTAATTAGGTGAAGCTCTGGTATAGTTGAGGTCAACCAGTAAGAAATTAAGAATTTTTAGGAAACCCTAGCTTAAGTTGTGTCAGTTTTTACCCGAGTCTACGCTTAGTGCTAGTTTCTATTTTTGCATACCGTATCGTACTGAGTAGCATAGTGTTATCTGTTTTAGGAGTTTCACTTTCATAATTTATTTATGAGGAGATCAGGTAAGTGAAATCTTACATATATAACTACGTGCTTGCTTTGCTATGTCTGAAAATCATAGAATAAAATTCTGATTTATTCATTGTGTTGTTATAATTTTTTCGAATGATAATGTATTATATGATTCTGAAACTTGATAAAGAAATGAGATATAAGATATGAAAGACTGTCGTATGGTCACGTAACTAAAAATATTGTGTGTCGTTAAAGACGCATACCCACCAACTCAATTTTGGTTGCCTTATCCTTCGGGAAAGGTCTATGTGTTACCTCATCCTTCGGAAGAGGGTCTGTGAATATGTTCTGATTAGTTTTGTGAGAAGGAAGTTATTACAAATGGTTCCACCTCTTTGAAGGTGTTGAGTGATACTTATGAGAATGTTCACCTGTACGTACCTTACAAACTGACAAATCATACCGATGAGTAATTCTGTTTTGATCTGGGTGTCGTGGCAAGCTCTAACAGAAGTTGGCCAACGTCTCTATAAGGAAAGTTATGAACGATCGAATGCATGATAAGTTGTGTAAGTAAAACTCTGTAAGATAAAATGATATGCATTATTTTTCAGATGTGGATGATGCTTTCGTCTCGAAAGAAGTCGAGAGTCTCTAACACAGGACTAAGTCAAAGTCGTTTTGGAAACATTAGAAGGTTTATTTTGTTTCATAAAAAATTAGACTTTGTTTAAGTTTTAGTTTCCAACGTTATTAGTTTTAAAGAAAAATAATTGACTGGGCTTCTGCGAGTTTTATTTTACTTGCATCAATTATTAAAGGAAATTTATGATAAATTTTTGGGCGTTAAAGTATCAGTAAAAAAGGAGAATGGAAAATGGAGGGTTTGTGCGGACTTTATAGACCTGAACAAAGCGTGTCCAAAGATGAATATCTGCTTCCCAGAATTGATCAACTCATTGATGCAACATTAAGACACGATCTGATAAGCTTCGTGGATGTCTTTCCTAGGTATAATTAGGAGAAAATGTACCCCCAATCAAGAAAAAAAAACATATTTTATAATATATCATGGTGTCTATTGTTACAGGGTAATTCCTTTTGGTCTCAAAATACTGGAGCAACTTATCGGAGGCTGGTGAACGATATCTTACAAAAGAAAACATGCCAGACAATGGAAGTTTATGTAAATGTATGCTGGTAAAGTGAATGCACAAAAGAGACCATGTACACCACCTGGAAGCAGCTTTTGCCGAGCTGCGAAAAAAAAACATGAAGCTGTACCTGGATATTTGTGCATTCAGAGTAACAGAAGGAAAGTTTCTAGGGCATATGGTCATGCAGAGAAATTTTGAGGTCAAACCTGGTCAAGTCCAAGCAATCGTGGAAATGAAGCTGCCCAAAACTTTAAAAGACCTGTAGAGTTTAACAGGAAAAGTAGTAGCTATTGGCAGGTTTCTTGCAAATCAACAAACAAATGCAAACCATTTTTCTGAAATTAAAAAAGAACTCAACACAATGATGGGATGAGGAATTCAAAGCCATTGTTCGGTAAATTCAAAGGTACCTAGCTTCACCACTACTACCCTCAAAACCTCACCACAATGAAGACCTCTACTTTTCTCTAGCAGTATAAGAAATGATAGTCAGTTTAGCCCTAGTCAGAGAAGAAGACATCAACAAAAGTCGATTGACTTTACCAGTAAAAGCCTTAAGTTGCAAAAACCAGGTACCAGAAAATGGAAAAACTGATATTAGCTTTGCTTATGGCGTTAGGCAAACTTAAACCTTATTTCCAAGCACATGGGATAATAGTACTGATCGAGTTTCTAATTTGAAGCATCCTACATTCACCAAATCTGGCTGGCAGGATAGCCAAGTGGACAGTAGAGTTGGGACAATATGAAATCCGCTACGACTCAAATAGCTATTAAAGGACAAGCCTTGTCAGATTTCATTGCAGAATTTATCGAGGACCAAGCCACAACAAGCAAAAATGCAGATACGTCTAAAGGAGATTGGAAGTTGTTTGTTGATGGAGCATCCAATCACTGGGGTAGGAGCGGGCATAAAAAACTAGACGCCATATGGAGATGTGATGGAGCAAGCTCTATCATTTGGCTTTAATGCATTCAACACTGAAGCGGAATATGACGCTCTGTTAGCGGGCATCCGACTCAACCTAAATTAATTTATTTTTCTATTATGTTAATAACGGAAGATCCAAACTCCTTAGTTTTTTCTTGTTAAGGGTTTTCCATGTAAAACCATGTCTTCCTTTTATATCTTTCCTTTATTACTAAATCTTTTAGTAGAAATCGCAAGGCCAAGGGAGAAAACACAATTGAAATCCAGCTCCCAAAAAGTTTAAGAGGAAGAGTCTAAAATAGACCCGAATTCTCAAGAAAAGATAAAGAGCTTTAAGCCCAAATCTATGAGGAGGAGAGTTTCTATGCGGGCTCGAATCTTGATTAAAATTGAATGGAGATACCAAAAGCCAAAGCTCAAAGAAAATTATCTAAGTAAGCCAAGTAATTGCTTATGAAAAAAAACAAAAAATTGTCTATGTAAGCCCGGCAGCTATTTATGACAAAAACACAAAATTTTTAAGTGATCCAAGTGACTGCTTATGACAAAAATAAGAAAAAATTTGTCTAAGTATATCAAGCGGCTACTTATGATAAAAACAAAAAATTGTCTAAGCCAAGTGGCTACTTATAACAAAAGGCAGAAAATTGTCTAAGTGTGCTAAGCGGCTACTTATAAAAATATAGAATTTGTGTAAGTAAATCGCTATGATGACAAAAACAGAAAATTGTCTAAGTCAAGCAACTACGTATGGAAAAAACATAAAATTGTCTAAGTGAGTCAAGCGGCTACTTGTAACGGAAGCAAAAGAAATGTCTAAGTAAATCAAGTGACTACTTATTACAAAAGCAAAACAAAATTGTCTAAGTATGTCAAGGGCTACTTATGACAAACATAGAAAATTGTCTAAGCAAGCTAAGCGGACACTTGTCCTAAACAAAAAAAAAATTACACAAAGAACCCCCAGGGGCTATAAGGAAAAAACAATTATAAATGTCAATTTGCGTTGAATGACTACGAGAATGATTTGTCCACGATATAAGCGGAAGATTGTCTAAATATTCGAATGACATTTATGCTCGAAAAACCTCAAGAAAATAACCAAGCATGATCTAGTAGATTCGACTAAGTGTGCGAAGAAGAAAAGGAACATTCCATTCAAATTTATAAAGAAAAAATGGGAGAAAGGAACAATCGGAGTACAATAAATGAAAAGGCCATTAGTCCAGAACTATCCGAGTATCCGCAGAAACAAACTATTTCTTTACCACTTCAGTTGTGATCATTGTTGAAGTGCTTTCCTTATCATTGGCCGGTGGAGAGCTGTTTTAGTAAGTTTGAATTGCGTAGGAGCTTAGGCACACCCATCAAAATAACCAATCATGTAAACGTCTTTCTTGAGCCACCTAAACTGAGCATTATAGTGCTGGTAGGCTTATTCCTCCTTCTCTGGCTTCAACTATAGAAGCATCCATTCTTTCCACTGCGGCTTGAACCGCCTCCTGAGCACGATGATCTGCTTCACCTTAAATTAAATCTCATCGGCCTCTAGCCTAGAAGCCTCGACTTTTGAGGTCCCTTATTTCCTACTCTTTGATAGCGAGTTGATGCTTTAAGTCAGAAATGTCCTCTTCGTATCTGACCAAGTCACCGCCAACACTGTTGAGCTTGTTAGAAACAGTATTGTATTTTAAGGCAACATAACAAGGGAGGAACAAAGAGACGTAAGTAGTAGTTGTATACAAAAAAATTGTCTAAGACAAATGAAAGGCTTAGTCTCAAAAGGATGTGGCTAAGGCCCTGTTGAAGAGCGTCAACACTCTCTTTAGCAGGAGGTCAGTGTCCACAAGGCATTCAAGATGACACAATTTTGTGAGATAGCTCACGCTCAGCCAGGAAGTCAACTTCATAAGGGATTCTAGGATAAGAACCTAGTGGAAAGAGGCTCCAAAACTACGACGCCGCTTTGGAAGTACCAACCATTAGATCAAGCGACGATGGCCTGATTGGAGCAACAAAAGTAGAAGCATGGATGTTAAGCTGAAAAGTCACAGCAAGCCTTACAAGAGGCGTAGAAAGTGGAGCAGATGTCTAGGGTGTTAATGAAATTGGGAATGGTGAAGCAGAAAGACCTAGGTCAAGTGCCATTGGTCGTGGCACAGCAGCAATCCTTGGACGGATGTTCCGACCAGAGTTGGAACGCTGGATCTAAAGATTGATGGGCCGCATATCTTCAAACACGAGAAAAAGATGAAGATGAACTATTTCTTAGGCGGAAGAAGGAAGGAGTAATAGGCGTGGGGGAGGCTGAATGAACAAAATTAGTCGTTCTGGGTCAAGTAAAATGGAGTGGTGAGGGGCACGACCGTACGTCACTCAATAGGAATCCTAAAGTGTATGCCATCTCTCCACTCACCGGAGACTTGGAACACCTCGGCATTTGACCACTTGTAGCCTTTCGATAAATCAAGGATCAATGTCCCGCTGACAAAACCGCTTCGTGGAGCAACAAAATAGATTCCCAGCTTCTCTCTAATTGAGTAAAGCAATCTTAATTCATTTACTCCTAAGTTTAGACCAAACAATCAGTCCACATGTAACAAGTCTGTGAAAGACATTATGAATATAGCGGAGCAAGGATATCGAAAAGGAAGTAAAACTCGGTTAAAGATGTTACTACAACTACCTCGTTCCTTTAATCCAGAAGAATCGGTTTGTTTATATATATATATATTATTTTGTAAAATGGCTAGTAGAAAGAAGCATATAAATAATTGATGGACAGACATTTGAGGGCAATTCTTATAACTTTAAAGATTGATTTTACATTCTTCTTCATATTAGGAGTCATTTTAGAATTTTGGGAGATAATTATTTTAAAGTCCCTTTCTATGGCAAGATTCAAACCAGATCAAATTTTGAAATTATGAGAAGAAGATTGAAACAATATATTTATTGTTTCTTATTTCACTTTGATTTGGTATTTGAATTTGTTGTCTTTTTTAACTTACTGAAAATCATTAGTTCTCTAGCTTTAAATTTGATTGCTTGAAACGCTTATTTTGAAATTAGTCTTTCTATTCTGAAGTTTACAATTGTATGTTAAACATGTGAATTGTTATTTCTTTACCTGTTCCTACAATAATAGCCCCATTAACACATCGACATTTAGTATGATTTTCTTCTAGCTCTTAGCAATAGCACATTTAGGAGAACTCCTGATAAATTGGCTGACGTCATTTAGGAAAGCCCCCACTTGCTGAGATCGATTTTGCTACCTGCAATGAATCCCCGTCTTCAAACAGAAATTGTTCTGCTTCTGAGCTCTACTTCTTTTTTTTCCTTCTTCCCTCCCATTCAGTGTCCTCTCTTTGCTCTTTTTTACGAAAGAAATGATATTAAAGAAAATGAAATAAAATTATTTTAAATCTAATCAGTTTTTAGAATGAAAGAGATTTGAAATGAAATGATACTCAATTACATAGTTAAGAAAAAAATCAAATATTATTTAACAAATTGATCATTATGTGCTTAAGTTGTAACTATCATTTTTATTTTATATTTTTTAGAGTGTAGTAAAAATGTAATTTGAGCTTTCAAATGAAAAAAAGGATTCATGTCTGACCAATTTTAGTAGGAAAATTTTAAGCTCCAAATAGGATTTGAAATCCTTTTTCATTTGAAATCGTGTAATATTTAACACTTTCCAATAAAAATGATTTCACTTCTAAAATGATTTAAAACCCCATCAAATTCTAGGGTTCAAAACAGAGCATAAATTTATTAAAATATGATTTTTGGCTGTTTGAAATGGGTTTCGAATTCTTTCAATAATTGAGAGAGAATACGAAATGAATTGGAGGAGAGAGAACGTGTTATTTAGTTAATATGATGATTTGGATAAAGAATCATGTTAGCGATTTTGTCAAAATATATTAACGGAGAGTGACAAAAAGTTCGCTTTGAAACATTAAATAAAGTTGAAGGATGAAATTAAGAATTTTTAAACTTAATAGTTAAATTAAAATTTAAGTGAAAATACAATAAGAGGTATGCGTGGAACGATTCGGGACAAGATTTGGGATTTTTTTGTCTCGTCACAAACCAAAGGGGCAAGAATTTCTTATCCCATCCCGTCTCATCTTGTGAAGATAAGAAAACCCGGGTGGTATCGAACGGTTGGTACTTCGATTCATGACGAACCGCAGACCAACCATCGGTATAAAAAATCCCATATCATATTTCAACACGTACTTAATCAAGATCAAACACCAACTCTAAAATTTTCAAACCATACAAAATATCAAAATAAAACCTAACCCTAAATCACAACCCTACTCTGAATGAGAAGGTTAGACTTGTTGTTGTCGTCAATTGTGGGGATGGTTTGCGTCTTCATGAGCTTTCCGTCATCCATGATTGTCATTACCCTTTGCGTCTTCATCATTGTTATCATCGTCAACATCATCGTCCTCTGTCGCCATGGACACACAAGAGAGAGATTATGGAAAATGAAAACTGGAAATGGCTTTTGTACTTATTTTTTTAAAACTTGCTTTTTTAGCTTTTTGGTTTTCAGAAATGCTCTAGTAGTTGCTTTGAGAAGAAACAAACAACGTTGTAGCCCTAACATACTGTTTTAATCTATTACTAAATGACGTTGTTTTAGTATTCGCTCAAGACAAGACAAAAACTTTCAGCTTTTACAATTTTGTCCTGCGTCGTCCCTCCTATCCCATGGGGGACATAGAATTTTGACCCGTCTCATCCCATAAAGTATAAAAATTTTGAGATAGTTTTGCGAGACGAGGTGAGTTTTTTAGACGAGATATCATTCCTTCTTTGAATCTTTGTTTACTTACACATGTGACATGTCGCATAATCATGTGGTGTGCGTGGAACCCAAAAATTTTGCATTGTAACAAAAACACAGCATTCTCTCTTTCACTTCATTTTCCTCTAAACACGACTCTTTTTTCACCTACTTTTTTTTCTTTTAGTTTTTTTTTATAATACATACATTTTTTCACTTATTCCATTTCTTTCTCTCCCCTTTCATCAATTTCTCCATCTCTTTAAAGCCTTCATCTTTCTCCATTTTTTGTTTACTTTTACTCCAATTCCATAAACCTAGATTTGGTAGCACTTAGATTATCGAGAAGACCATGAGTACATGCTCGCCATTCCCTTCCCTCGAAGGAGGTTCAATCAGTTTCTAACATTTGTGGAAACCATTTAAGGAGAAATTCTTGTTCATGTACTTGATGAACAGGAGAATTTTTTTTTGAGAAATCGATATTTCCTTTCAAATGAACGAGAAAACCTCATCCAATTAGCTTATTCAAAATTTCAAACACAAACTAAGTTATAAGTAGTGTAATTTGAACGGAAATTATTTGAAATAGCTACCATGTCATAATGGAAAAATCTCAAAGCCAAGCAGAGAAGAGACAACGGATTACTGATGTGACGATTGGAAGTGAAAGAAGATAATCATCAGATTGAATGAACGGACGAGATCAATAAAAATTGATATCAATGCCTAAGTCAAAGAAGAATATTTTTTATATCCATTTTTTCTGTTGTAAATAGAATAAGTGAATCAGATTTATTTAACCAATTATTGTTCAAATTGAGCCTATAAATAAAGGGTTAGTCATTGTAATCAGAGAATTCTCAACACAAATAAACAATAAGCACGACATGTAGAAACATTCTAGCTAGCATTAGCCTTGTAAATCTCTTCTCCATAATTAAAATACTATAAAAACTTCCCGTGATTTATCCCGTCAAGTGTTTTCCAAAAAAATTATGGTTTATTACTCATCTCTATTCATTTATTATTTTCTCATTATTCTACAAAAAATTCACGGTCAACTCTATACAATCGTGAATTTTTTTTCCTTTACCATTAGTGCTTTAATTGAGAGTGAATCAACGGTCAATTTTTTTTCTCTTTTTACTTTTCTAAAACGAAACTTTTGAGATCTGAAAGTCCAAGATCTCTAAAATTGATTGGGGGCATCAAATTCTAAACTCCATGGAAAAGTAGTAAACTCGTTTCTTTCATATTTATTTAACATAATTATTGGCATATTGTTCCGTATTATTTGACATGGAAAGAGGACAAACAAATCTAAAAATACTATACACACACTAGATGTTGAACAAAAGTTTGAATAAAATTTTGTATAAGTTAATTTTGGATTTAAAGTCTGAATTGATTTTGAATTTAAGCTTATCTCAAGCCATCAGATCTTATAAACAAAATCTAAATAAATAAATAAATAAATCTAAAACATAAATAGAAACTGGACTGGAATCTTAAAAATCATTATGTGAATGTGGACATTCGATCATGGGAGGCACATGATCAGTTTCATTTACTCTAGTATTTATGACTCATGCAGGTCTATTTGACTCCTGCCTTCATTGCTTTGCTTCAAAACTTGATATTTTAGTAACAAATGACATTATAAATGACAAAAATCGTCTGAGTGATAGAATTACAAAACAAACTTTACTATCGAACTCCTTATGTTATCAATAGAATAAGCCTATCACTTATGACACATATCAAAATTATTTTATTAAGTCCAATAAATAATATGAGAATCTAATATGTTTAAAAAAATACAAGTTAATAGATCCTAGTCAACAATTTTTTTTGTTCATAAATACGTAATTTGAAATGCAAATTCAAGCTGAATTACTTACTACATGTGTCACGAAATAAAATTGTATAGAACTAACGTCATTGAACTGATTTGTGTGGTTAACGGCAATCTCTAATTCTACATGTACGAAAAGATAGGTTCAGCTTGTATTCTGGCATTGTACAAGAATTTGTCTCTATTTCCCCTCGCCTCTTTGCATGTACATGAGTGGAGGGAAAAGAAGCAAATGGATAAAAATCAGAAGTCACGCATAATAGAAATGTTCGGATATGGAAAAATCACTTAGATACAGTGATCATGTGAAAATTGTCTAAGAAGCCACGTAGGCGAGCGTAACCAATTAGAAGCGGGAGAACGGACTGCCATCGTGGTCAAGCAGGAAAAACTCACATGAATCATTGATCCCTTTGCATACCATCTGACGGTTCAGGTTTGATTCGTTGTTGATGAAGATAAACTTGGCTCGATGAGTTGCCAGATTAGATCAATTTGATTTGAAATGATAAGCTTAATCTAGGAGGAATATTCCATTTATTCTTTGGGTTTTGTAACTGATTGAGAGCCTATAAATAGAGGTTAATTGTAAATCAATTCAATACAATTGAAGCAATTACTCAATATTCTCGAGAATTCTCCCTCTCCCTCTCATTGAGAGCTGAAGAATTCCACTCGAGATTATAATCAAAGATGCCTCGTACTAGGTCACATGTTGTACGGGAAACAGGAAATGAAGCTAATGCAGTTGTTAATCCCCCATATCAACCTGCATATGATCCAAACCATTCGAATTGGGAAGCAGGGTATGGAGAGCCATAACAGCGAAGCACTACGGAATGCATGGCAAACCATACAAGAGTAGTTTCTCATGTTGCAATGCGAGATAACAAAGACGAGAGTGGAAGTTATCCAGAGGACTGTGGTGCGGGAACAGGAAGCGAAAAACCAGAATGAAGAACAAAGAGAGTGGGGACAGCAGCAATCGAGGCCAGTAGCTAGCCACAATGCCCGTCGTGAAGAAACGTAAGCCACTTCACATGAAAAAGGAAAGGAAGAAGCAGATGAGAACGGACCCGCTCAGCCAATCACAGAGTGGGCAGTGGAAAAAATGTTGGAGCGAAAAATACTTGAGATGAGTAAGTTGGGAGTGAGTGGAGTGGCAAATATGGAAACTTTATCCTGCTTCCCATTGTGCCCATAAATCTTAGCCGCTCCGGTATCGAATAAATTTGTGGCCTCCAAGTTTAAGTGTTACGAAGGAAAGTTAGATCTTGTTGACCACCTTCAGCGTTTCAAGCAAGTTATGGCTCTTCATCAGTATGAGGATGAACTAATGTGGCGAATGTTTCCAACCAGTCTAGACACGAACACGTTAAAGTGGAATCACTATTTATCCTCTTGCTCAATCGATAATTTTACTAGAATGTCTTCTGTTTTCTTGGAGCAGTACTCCACCTACCGAGTGATGATGGAAGACTCAGAACACCTCATGACAATTACAATTAAGAAAGGAGAATCATTGCGGGAGTATACACATCGCTTCAAAGATGAAATGGTCGAGGTGGAAAACTGTGATGATCATGTGGCCATTCAGGCGTGGTCTAGATCTAAACTCTCAGCTGTTTGAAGATCTATCCAAGAATAAACCCCTCACCATGGCAAAAACCTTCCTCCGAGCGCAGACATACATAGTCCTAGAGGAAGAAAAGAAAAGCATTCAAAAACTTATTGAATAACAAAATCCAGTACAACGCAAGGATGACGGTAGCGCGAGAATAGGAAAGTGAGGAGCCAAATGTTTTGGTAAGAAGATAGAGGAGAAACAAGGTGACTTCGAGAAAAGGCCAAGACTAGCTGAAGGAGCTCATCCTAGGGACAAAATCTAAGCCCCACTGACTACCTCTGTAAATAAAATTCTTGAAGTTATCAAGGATGAACCTTGATAGAGACGGCCTCATCCCATTACAAAGGAGCTAAATCCAAGGGATAAAGATAAATGTTTCCATTTTCAAAGGAGTGTTGGTCATGAAACCCAGGATTGCTACCAACTAAAGGACTACATTGAGAGGCTCGTTCAGCAGGGACATTTGAAGGAATATGTTCTAAAATGCGTTTTCTCTTTCTCTCTCTATCATTCTCCCTCGCACTCCCATTCTCTCTCTATCTATATATCTTTCTCCCTCGCACTCTCGCACACTCTCTCCCTCTCTCTCCCCTCTCTCTCCCTCTCTCTCCTCTCTCTCTCTCCCCTCTCTCTCTCTTGTCCTCCCTCCCTCCCTCACACTCCCTTTGTCTCTCGCTCTTTCTTCCTCCCTCTCTCTCTCAATCTCTCAATCTATCTCACTCACTCTCTCTCTCTCTCGCTCCGTCTCTTTTTCTCTCTCCCTCTTTCTCTCCCTCCCTCCCTCTCCCCCTCTCTCTGTCTTGCTCCCACACACTCTCTCTATCTCACTTTCTCTCTCTTTCTCTCTCTCCGCCTCTCTCTCTATCCATCTATCTATATATCTATCTCTCTCCCTCACTCACTTTCTCTTCATCTCTCTGTCTCTCTCTCCTTATCTCTCATGCTCTCTCTCTCTCTCACTCTGTCTTTCCTTGTCTCTCTCTCTCTCTTTCCTTCTCCCTCACTCTCGCTCTCTCCATCTCTATGTCTCTCATGCTCTCTCTCTCTCTTTCATTCTCTCTCTCTATCCCTCTCTCTCCCTCGCACCTACTCTCTCTCTTCCACTCTCCCTCTCTCTTTTCTCTCTCACTCACACACACACTTTCTCTCTCTTTCTCACTTTCCCTCCCTCCCTCGCACTCACTCTCTGTCTCTATCTTTCTCTCTCTCTTTCTCTCTCACCCTCTCTCACTCTATCAGTCTCTCTCTCCCTGTCTATCACTCTCTATCAGTCTCTCTCTCCCCGTCTATCACTCTCTATCAGTCTCTCTCTCCCCGTCTATCACTCTCTATCTCTCTCTATCTATCTGTCTATCTATTTATCTATATATCTTTCTCCCTCGCTCTTTCCCTCTCTCTCCATCTCTCTCTCTCCGTCTCTCTCTATCCATCTATATCTATATATATATCTCTGTCTCTCTGTCTCTCTCTTCGTGTCTTTCACTCACTCTCTCTATCTCTCTCTTTCCTTCTCTCTCTCTATTTCTCTCGCTCATTCTCTCTCTCTCTCTCTCTCGCTCCTTCGCTCTCTCTCTTCCTCCCACTCTCTCTTTCTTTCTCTCTATCTATTTGTCTATTGATCTATCTATCTTTCTCCCTCGCTCTTTCCCTCTCTCTCCATCTCCCTCTCTCTCATTGTCTTTCTCTCTTTCTCTATCTCTCTCTTTCTCTATCTCTCTTTCTCTCTCGCTCCATCTTTCTCTCTCTTTCTCTCTCTCACTCTCATTCTCTCTCTCACTCTCTCCCCGTCCCCACTCTCTTTTGTTCCCTCTCTCTAACTCTCATTCTGTCTCTCTCTCACTCTCTTTGTCTCTCTCTCTCAATGTCTCTTTATTTGTCTCTATCTTTCTTTATCTCTCTCTCTCAGTTTTTCTCTCTCAATTTCTCCCTCGCCCTCTCGCACTCAGTCTCACTTTCTCCCACTCTCTCTCTTTCTCTCTCTTTCCCTCTCACCCTCACTCGCTCCCTCGCTCCTCGATTTTCCTATCTATCTCTCTCCGTCCCTCTCTCTCCGTCCCTCTCTCTCTATCACTCTCTCTGTCTCTCCCTCTCTCTCTCTCTCTCATACCTTCCCTCTCTCCCTCTCTTCCTCCCACTTCTCTCTCTCTGTCTCCCCCTCCCCTCCCTCTCTCTCTAATTCTCTCTCTCTCTCTCCCTCTTTGTCTATCTCTCTCTCAATGTCTCTCTCTCTATCTTTCTCTCTCTCTCTCAGTTTTTCTCTCTCTCACTTTCTCCCTCTCTCTCTCTCTTCCCCTCTCCCTCACTCGCTATGTCTCTCTCTATCTCCCTATCTATCTATCTATGTCCCCCTCTTACCCTGTCAATCTCTCTCCGCCTCTCTCCCTCCCTGTCTTCTCTCTCTTTCTCTCTCTCTCTATCTCTATCTCTCTCTCCTTCGCACCTTCTCTCTCTCTCTTTCTTTTTTCCCTCTCTCTCTCACACACACTCTCTCTCACTTTCTCCCTCGCACTCTCTCCCTCTCTCTTTCTCTCTCACTTTCTTTCTCACTTTCCCTCCCTCCCTCGCACTCTCTCTCTTCTCTTCCCTCTCACCCTCTCTAGCTCTATCTATCTCTCTCTCCCTATCTATCACTCTCTTTCTGTCTCTCTCTATCAATCTGTCTATCTATCGATCTATCTTTCTCCCTCACTCTCTCTTTCTCATTCCCTCTCTCCCTCACTAGCTCTGTCTCCTTCTATCTCCCTGTCTATCTCTCTATGTCCCTCTCTCTCTCTCTCCCTGTCAATCTCTCTCCGCCTCTCACTCTCTATCCATCTATCTATATATTTTTCTCTCTCCCTCGCTCTCTTTCTCTTCGTCTCCCTGTCTCTCTCTCACTCTCACTCTCTCTTTCCATCTCTCTCTCTCTCTCTCTCTTTCTTTCCTTCTCTTTCTCTCTCCCTGACAATCTCTCTCCGTCTCTCTCTATCCATATATATATATATATCTCACTCTCTCACTATCTCTTTCCTTTTCTCTCTCTCTCTCTCTCTCACTTTCTCCCTCACACACACACACACTCTCTCTCTTTCTGACTTTCCCTCCTCCCTCACACACTCTCTCTGTCTCTCTCTCTCTCTCTCTCCCTCTCACCCTCTCTCGCTCTATTTGTCTCTCTCTCCCTGTCTAACACTCTCTGTCTCTCTCCCTCTCTCTCTCTCTAACTATCTATCTGTCTATCTATCTATCTTGCTCCCTCGCTCTTTCCCGCCCTCTCCATCTCTCTCTCTTTGTCTCTCTCTATCTATATAAATATATATATATATCTCCCTCGCTCTCTCTATCTTTTTCTCTCTCTCTTTGTTTCTCTCTCCCTGTCTATCACTCTCTGTCTCTCTCTCTCTCTCTATCTGTCTATCTATCTATCTATCTATCCATCTTTCTCCCACGCTCTTTCCCTCTCTCTCCATCTCTCTCTCTCTCCGTCTCTCTCTATCCATATATATATATATATATATCTCCCTCGCTCTCTCTGTCTCTCTGTCTCTGTCACTCTGTCTCTCTCTCTCCTTGTCTCTCACTCACTCTCTCTCTCTCGCTCATTCACACACTCTCTCTCCCCCTCCCTCTCTCTCTCTTTCTCTCTGTCTATATGTCTATCTATATATCTATCTTTCTCCCTCGCTCTTTCAATCTCGCTCCATCTATCTCTCTCGTTGTCTTTTTCTCTCTCTCTGTCGTTCCATCTTTCTCTCTCTCTTTCTCTCTCTGACGTCATTCTCTCTCTCTCACTCTCTCCCCTCCCTTTTCTCTTTCGCTCCCTCACTCTAACTCTCACTCGCTCTCTTTGTCTCTCTCTCTCCTCAGTGTCTCTCTATTTGTCTCTATCTTTCTTTATCTCTCTCTCTCTCTCTCAATTTTTCTCTCACTTTCTCCCTCGCCCTCTCTCACTCTTTCTCACTTTCTCCCGCTCTCTCTCTCTCTTTCTCTCTTTCCCTCTCACCCTCACTCGCTCCCTCTCTCCTCGATCTTCCTGTCTATCTCTCTTCGTCCCTCTTTCTCTCTCTGTCAATCTCTCTCTGTCTCTCCCTCTCTATCCCTCTCTCTCTCACACCTTCCCTCTCTCCCTCTCTCCCTCCCTCTTCTCTATCTCTCTCTCCCCCTCCCCTCCCTCTCTCTCACTCCCTCTCTCTCTCTCTCACTCTCTCTCTCCCTCTTTGTCTATCTCTCTCTCAATGTCTCTCCCTATCTCTATCTTTCTCTCTCTCTCAATTTTTCTCTCTCTCATTTTCTCCCCCCCCTCTCTCTTTTCTTTCCTCCTCTCCCCCACTCGCTATGTCTCTCTCTATCTCCCTATCTTTCTATTTCTGTCCCTCTCTCTCTCTCCCTTTCAATCTCTCTCCGCCTCTCTCTATATCTCCCTATCTTCTCTCTGTCTCTCTCTCTATCTCTCTCTCCCCCTCGTACCTTCTCTCTCTCTCTTTTCCCTCTCTCTCTCTCACACACACTCTCTCTCACTTTCTCCCTCGCACTCTCTCCCTCTCTCTCTCTATCTATCTATCAATCTGTCTATCTATCTATCTTTCTCCCTCGCTCTCTCTCTCTCTCTTTCCCTCTCTCCCTCACTAGCTATGTCTCTCTCTATCTCCTTATCTATCTCTCTCTCTCCCTGTCAATCTCTCTCCGCCTCTCTCTCTATCCATCTATCTATATGTTTATCTTTCTCCCTCGCTCTCATTCTCTTCGTCTCCCTGTCTCTCTCTCACACTCTCACTCTGTCTTTCCTGCTCTCTCTCTCTTTTTCTTTCCTTCTCTCTCTCTCCCTGACAATCTCTCTCCCTCTCTCTCTCTATCCATCTATATATATATCTCCCTCACTCTTGCTCTCTCTATCTCTCTCTGACTCTCTATCCATATATATATATATATCACTCTCTCTCTCTCTATCTCTTTCCTTTTCTCTCTCTCTCTCTCATTTTCTCTCTCTCTCTCACACACACTCTCTCTCACTTTCTACCTCACACACACACTCTTTCTCTCTTTCTGACTTTCCCCCCTCCCTCACACACTCTCTCTCCCTCTCTTTCCCTCTCACCCTCTCTCGCACTATCTGTCTCTCTCTCCCTGTCTATTGCTCTCTGTCTCTCTCTCTTGGTTTCTCTCTCCCTGACTTTCCCTCTCTCTCCATCTCTCTCTCTCCGTCTCTCTCTCTATCCATATATATATATCTCCCTCGCTCTCTCCGTCTCTCTGTCTCTCTCTCTCTTTGTCACTCTGTCTCTCTCTCCTTGTCTCTCACTCACTCTCTCTCTCTCTCTCTCTCGCTCCCTCACACTCTCTCTCTCCCCCTCCCTCTCTCACTTTCTCTCTCTCTATCTATCTATCTTTCTCCCTCGCTCTTTCCCTCTCTCTCCATCTCTCTCGTTGTCTTTCTCTCTTTCTCTATCTCTCTCTCTGTCGCTCCATCTCTCTCTCTCTCTCTTTGACGCTCATTCTCTTTCTCTCTCTCACTCTCTCTCCCCTCCCTTCTCTCTTTCACTCCCTCTCTCTAACTGTCTCTCTTTGTCTCTCTCTCTCTCATTGTCTCTCTATATGTCTCTTTCTCTATCTCTCTCTCACTCTCTCAGTTTTTCTCTCTCACATTCTCCCTCGCCCTCTCTCTCTCACTTTCTCCCTCGCTATCTCTCTCTCTATTTCTTTCCCTCTCTCCCTCACTCGCTCCCTCTCTCCTCTATCTTCCTGTCTATCTCTCTCCGTCCCTCTCTCTCTCCATGTTAATCTCTCTCTATCTCTCCCTCTCTTTCTCTCTCTAACACCTTCTCTCTCTCCCTCTTCTCTCTCTCTCTCCCCCTCCCCTCCCTCTCTCTCACTCCCCTATCTGTCTAACTCTCTCTCTCTTCGTCTATCTCTCTCTCAATGTCTCTCTATCTCTATCTTTCTCTCTCTCTCTCAGTATTTCTGTCTCACTTTCTCTCTCTCTCTCTCTCTCTCTCTTTCCCCCTCTTCCTTAATCGCTCTCTCTCTCTCCTTATTTATCTCTCTCTGTCCCTCTCTCTCTCCATGTCAATCTCTCTCCGCGTCTATCTCTATCTCCCTACCTTCTCTCTCTGTCTCTCTCTATCTCTCTCTCTCCCACTCGCACCTTCTCTCTCTCTCTTCTTTCCCTCTCTCTCACACACACACACTCAATCTCTCACTTTCTCCCACGCACACACACACACACACACACTCTCTCTCTCTATCTCTCTCTTTCTTTCTCACTTTCCCTCCCTCCCTCCCACTCTCTCTCTTCTCTTCCCTCTCACCCTCTCTAGCTCTGTCTATCTCACTCTCCCTGTCTATCACTCTCTGTCTCTCTCTCTATCTATCTATCTGTTTATCTATCTCTATCTATCTTTCTCCCTCGCTCTCTCTCGCTCTCTCTCTCTGTTTCCCTCTCTCCCTCACTAGCTCCGTCTCTCTTTATCTCCCTGTCTATCTCTCTCTGTCCCTCTCTCTCCCTGTTAATCTCTCTTTTCCTCTCTCTCTCCCTGTCAATCTATTTCCGCCTCTCTCTCTCTCCATCTATCCATCTATCTATATATCTATCTCTCTTCCTGTCTCTCATGCTCTCTCTCTCACTCTCACTCTGTCTTTCCTTCTCTCTCTCTCCCTAACAATCTCTCTCCGTCTCTCTCTCTCTATACATCTATATACATATCTATCTCTCTCCCCCACTCTCCGTCTCTCTCTATCCATCTCTTTCTCTCCTTTCTCTCTCTCTCACTCTCTCTCACTTTCTCCCTCACCCACTCTCTCTCTCACTCTTTCTGACTTTCCCTCCTCCCTCGCACCCTCTCTCTCTCTCTCTCTCTTCCCCTCTCACCTTCTCTCCCTCTATCTGTCTATCTATCCATGTCTATCACTCTCTATCTCAGTCTCTCTCTCTCTATCCAACTATTTATTTGTCTATCTATCCATCTTTCACCCTCGCTCTTTCCCTCTCTCTCCATCTCTCTCTCGCTCTTCCGGTCCCTCTCTATCCATCTATATATATATCTATCTCTCTCCCTCGTTCTCCCTGTCTCTTTGTCTTTATCTCTTTGTCTCTCTGTCTCTCACGCTCTTTCTCTCTTTCCTTCTCTCTCTATCTCTCCCTCTCTCTCACTCTCGCACTCCTTCTCTCCCCCTCCAACTCTCTCTATCTCTCTATCTATCTATCTATTTTTCTCCCTTACTCTTTCCCTCTCTCTCCTTTTCTCTCTCTCTCTCGTTGTCTTTCTCTCTTTCTCTTTCTCTCTCTTTCTCTATCTCTCTCTCTCCCCTTCTTTCTCTCGCCCTTTCTCTCTCTCACGCACACTCTCTCCTCATCACCTCTCTCTAACTCTTTCTCTCTTTCTCTCTTTCTCTCTCTCTCGCTCTCTTTGTCTATCTCGCTCTCTTTGTCTATTTCTCTCTCAATGTCTCTCTATTTGCCTCTATCTTTCTCTCTCCCTCTCTCAGTTTTTCTCTCACACTCTCTCCGTCCCCCCCTCTCTCTAATTCTTTCCTTCTCTCCCTCACTAACTCCGTCTCTCTCTATCTCACTGTCTATCTCTCTTCGTCCCTCTCTCTTTCTCTCCCTATGAATCTTTCTCTGTCTCTGTCTCTCTCTCTCTCTCTCTCTCTGTATATATNCCCTCCCTCCCTCCCACTCTCTCTCTTCTCCTCCCTCTCACCCTCTCTAGCTCTGTCTATCTCACTCTCCCTGTCTATCACTCTCTGTCTCTCTCTCTATCTATCTATCTGTTTATCTATCTCTATCTATCTTTCTCCCTCGCTCTCTCTCGCTCTCTCTCTCTGTTTCCCTCTCTCCCTCACTAGCTCCGTCTCTCTTTATCTCCCTGTCTATCTCTCTCTGTCCCTCTCTCTCCCTGTTAATCTCTCTTTTCCTCTCTCTCTCCCTGTCAATCTATTTCCGCCTCTCTCTCTCCATCTATCCATCTATCTATATATCTATCTCTCTCCCTCGCTCTCTTTCTCTTCGTCTCTCTCTCTCCCTATTTCTCATGCTCTCTCTCTCACTCTCACTCTGTCTTTCCTTCTCTCTCTCTCTCTCCCTAACAATCTCTCTCCGTCTCTCTCTCTATCCATCTATATACATATCTATCTCTCTCCCCCACTCTCTGTCTCTCTCTATCCATCTCTTTCTCTCATTTCTCTCTCTCTCACTCTCTCTCACTTTCTCCCTCACGCACTCTCTCTCTCACACTTTCTGACTTTCCCTCCTCCCTCGCACCCTCTCTCTATCTCTCTCTCTCTTCCCCTCTCACATTCTCTCCCTCTATCTGTCTATCTGTACATGTCTATCACTCTCTATCTCTATCTCTCTCTCTATCCAACTATTTATCTGTCTATCTATCCATCTTTCACCCTCGTTCTTTCCCTCTCTCTCCATCTCTCTCTCTCTCTTCGTGTCCCTCTCTATCCATCTATAAATATCTATCTCTCTCCCTCGTTCTCTCAGTCTCTTTGTCTTTATCTCTTTGTCTCTCTGTCTCTCACGCTCTTTCTCTCTTTCCTTCTCTCTATCTCTCCCTCTCTCTCACTCTCGCACTCCTTCTCTCCCCCTCCCACTCTCTCTATCTCTATATCTATCAGTCTATCTATCTATCTATTTTTCTCCCTTACTCTTTCCCTCTCTCCCCTTTTCTCTCTCTCTCTCTCGTTGTCTTTCTCTCTTTCTCTTTCTCTCTCTTTCTCTATCTCTCTCTCTCTATTCTTTCTCTCGCCCTCTCTCTCTCTCACGCACACTCTCTCCTCATCACCTCTCTCTAACTCTTTCTCTCTTTCTCTCTCTCTTGCTCTCTTTGTCTATCTCGCTCTCTTTGTCTATTTCTCTCTCAATGTCTCTCTATTTGCCTCTATATTTCTCTCTCCCTCTCTCAGTTTTTCTATCTCACTCCCTCCGTCCCCCCTCTCTCTCTATTTCTTTCCTTCTCTCCCTCACTAACTCCGTCTCTCTCTATCTCACTGTCTATCTCTCTTTGTCCCTCTCTCTTTCTCTCCCTATGAATCTTTCTCTGTCTCTCTCTCTCTCTGTATATATATATATATATATATCTCGCACCTTCTCTCTCCCTCACGTTCATTCTCTTTCTCTCTCCCTCCCCTCCTTCTCTCTCGCTCCCTCTCTCTCTCTAACACTCTTTCTATCTCTCTCACTTTATCTATCTCTCTCTCAATGTCTCTCTCTCTGTCTCTATCTTTCTCTCTCCCTCTCTCTCTCATTTTTTCTCTCTCTCACTTTCTCCCTCGCGCTCTCGATCTCTCTTTCCCTCTCACTCTCACTCACTCCGTCCCTCTCTCTATCTCCCTGTCTATCTCTCTCTGTCCCTCTCTCTCTATCTCCATGTCAATCTCTCTCCACCTCTATCTCTCTCTATCCATCTATCTATATATTTATCTCTCTCCCTCACTCTCTCTCTCTCCTTCTCTCTTTCTTTCCCTGTCTCCCTCACTCGCTCTGTCTCACTCTCTCTATCTCCCTCCCTGTCTATCTTTCTCCATCCCTCTCCCACCCCCAGTCAATCTCTCTCTTTCTCTCCCTCTCTCCCTATCCATCTATCTATATATTAATCTATCTCCCTCGCACTGTCTCTGTCTCTCTCTCTCTCTCTTTCTGTCTCTCTCTCCCTATCTCTAACACTCTCTATTTCTCTCTCCTTCTCTCTCCCTCAATCTCTCCCCCCTCTCTCTCTCACTCCTTCTCTCTCCCTCTCTCTCTCTCACTCCCCCTCCCACTCTTTCTCCCTCTATCTGTCTCTCCCTCCCTCTTTGACTCTCGCTCTTTCTTCCTCCCTGTCTCTCTTTATCTGTCTCGCTCTCTCTTTATCTTTCTCTCTCGCTCCTTCTCTCTCTCTAACTCTCTCTCTCTCTCTCAATGTCTCTCTTTGTCTTTATCTTTCTCAATCTCTCTCTCTTAGTTTTTCTCTCTCTCCATCTCTCTCACTTTCTCCCCCCTCTCTCTCACTCTCTATCTCTCTCTTTCCCTCTCTCCCTCACTCGCTCCGTCTCTCTCTATCTATCTCTTTATCTATCTTTCTCCCTCGCTCTCTCTGTGTCTCTCTCTGTCTCTCTGTCTCTATCTCTCTATCTCTCCATGTCTCTCTCTCCCCCTTTCTATCTCTCTATCTATCTCTGTCTCTCTCACTCTCTCTCTCTCTTTCTTTCCTTCTCTCTTTCTCTCTCTCTCAATCTCTGTCTCTCCCTCGCTCCTTCTCTCTCTCTCTCTCACTCCTCTCTCTCTCTCTCGCTCGTCTTTGCATCTCTCTCTGACATTCTTCCTCGCACTCTCCCTATCGCTCTTTCTCACTCTCTCTCTATCTCTCCCTCGCTCTCTATCTCTCCCTCGCTCTCTCTCTCTTTCTTTCCCTTTCACCCTCTCTCACTCTATCTGCCTCTATCTCTCCCTGTCTGTCTTTCTCAATCTCTCTCTCTTTCTCTCTCTCTCTCTCTATCTATCTATCTATCTATCTATCTATCTATCTATCTATCTATCTATCTATCTATCCATCTATCTATCCATCTATCTATCTATCCATCTATCTATCTATCCATCAATATATCTATCTATCTATCCATCTATCTATCTATCTATCTATTTTTCTCCCTCGCACTCATTCTCTCTCTTTCTCGTTGTCCTTCTCTCATTCTCTCTCTCTCTCTCGCTCCTTCTCTCTCTTACTCTCTCTCATTCTCTCTCTCGCTCTCTCTCTGTCTCTCTCTTTCTTTCTCCCTTAAAAACACATTCTCTCTCTATCTCTCTCTCTTTGTCTCTCTCTCAATGTCTCAGTCTCTGTCTCTGTCTCTATCTTTCTCTCTCTCTCTCTCCCTCTCTCTCTTTCTTTCTCCCTCAAACATACACTCTCTCTTAATCTCTCTCTCTTTGTCTTTCTCTCTCAATGTCTCTGTCTCTATCTCTATCTCTCTCTCTCTCTCTGTGTGTCAGTTTTTTTCTCTCTCACTTACTCCGTCGCTCTCTGTCTCTCTCACTCTCTCTTTCTTTCCCTCTATCCCGGCCTCGCTCCATCTCACTCACTCTCTATCTCCCTGTCTACCTCTCTCCGTCTATCTCACACTCTCTCCCTGCCAATCTCACCTTGTCTCTCTCTCCTCCTCTCACTCACTCACTCTCTCTCTTTACTTCTCTCTTTCTCTCTCACTCACTCACACACTCTCTCTCTTTACTTCTCTCTTTCTCTCTCGCACCTTTTTTTTCTCTCTCTCTCCATTTCACTCCCTCTCTCTCCCTCTCTCTCCCACCCTCTCTCTCTCGCTCCCTTTCTCTCACTCACTCTCTCTATCTATTTATCTCTTTCTCGCATGCAATCACTCTCTCTCCCCCCTCTCTCCCTCTCTGTCTCTCTCCCTATCTCTATTGGTCTATCTCTTTCTCTCACGCAATCACTCTCTCTCCCCCCTCTCTCCCTCTCTGTCTCTCTCCCTCTCTCTATTGGTCTATCTCTCTCTCTCACTCACTTTGTCTCTCTTTCTCTCTATCATTCTCCCTCGCACTCTTGCTCTCTCAATCTCTCTCTCTCTATTTGTCTCTCTCTATGCCTCTCTCTCTTTGTCTCTCTCTCTCACTATCCCTCTTTCCCTCACTCTCAATCTCTCTCTTCTTCTCCCACTCTCACTTTATTGCTCTTTATCCCCCTCCTCTCTATCTATCTATCGATCTATCTTTCTGCCTCGCACTCTCGCCCTCTCTCACTCTTCCTCCCTCCCTCTCTCTCGCTCTCTCTCCCTCTCTCTCTATCTCTTGTTCTCAATCACTCTCTCTCACTCTCTCTCGTTCACCCACCCTCCTCACCCCCTCTCTTTATCTCTCTCTCTCACCCTTTCACACTTTCTTCCTCCCACTCTCTGTCTTTATCTCTCTCTATCTGACTCTCTGTCTCTCGCTCTCTCTTGCTCGCTCGCTCCTTCTCTCTCTCCCTCCCACTCCCTCTCTCTCGC
Source organism: Datisca glomerata (assembly GCA_003255025.1). Lineage (NCBI taxonomy): Eukaryota > Viridiplantae > Streptophyta > Magnoliopsida > Cucurbitales > Datiscaceae > Datisca > Datisca glomerata. The sequence goes on along the minus strand of QANY01013200.1, from coordinate 600,491 downwards.
TCCCCTTCTCTCTCTTCCTCCCTCTCTCTGTTTCTCAAGCTCTTCCCTCTCTCTTTGTCTCTCTGTCTCTATCTATGTTTCTGCCTCGCTCTCTCTCTCTTTCTCTTTCTTTCTTCCTCTCTCTCACTCTCGTTCTCCCTCTCTCTCCCTCTCCTTCATTCTCTCACACTCCCTCCCAATCTCTCTCTTGCTCCCACACACTCTCTCTATATCATTTTCACTCTCTCTCTTTCTCCCTCTTTGCCTCTCTCTCCCTCCCCCTCTCTTTCTCTCCCTCCCAGTCACATACTCTCTCACTTTCTCTCTCTCTTTCTCCCCCTCTCTCTCTATGTCTCTCTCTTGCTCATTCTCTCTCTCTCTCTCTCTCATTCTGTCTCTCTCTCCCTCTCTCTCTCTTTCTTTCTCCCTCACACACACACTATCTCTCTATCTCTCTCTCTTTGTCTCTCTCTCTTTGTCTCTCTCTCTCTCTCTCTTAATGTCTCTGTTTCTATCTCTATCTTTCTCTATCTGTCTCTTTCAGTTTATCTCTCTCTCACTTTCTCCCTCGCTCTCTCTATCTCACTCTCTCTCTATCTCCCTATCTATCTCTCTGCCAATCTCTCTCTGTGTCTCTCTCCTTTTCTCTCACGCTCTCTCTCCCTCTCTCTCACTCTCCTTCTCTCTCCCCCTCTCTCTCTCCCTCATTCTCTCTCTCTCACTCTCTCTCCCCCCTCTCTCCCCCCCTCTCTCCCTCTCTCCCACCCTCTCTCTCTCCCTTTCTCTCACTTTTTTCTCTCACTCTATCTCTTTCTCTCACACAATGTCTCTCTCTCGCTCTCTCTCGCACATTCTCTCTCTCGCTCTCTCCCCCTCTCTCCCACCCCCCTCTCTCCCTCTCTCTCACTTTTTCTCTCTCTCTCTATCTCTTTCTCTCACACAATCTCTCTCTTTTTCTCTCTCTCGCTCTCTCTGTCTCTTTCTCTCACACAATCTCTCTCTATCTCTTTCTCTCACTATCCCTCTTTCCCAATCTCTCTCTCTTTCTCCCTCTCTCACTTTGTCGCTCTCTATCCCCCTCATCTCTCTCTCTCTCTCTCTCTCTATCTATCTATCTATCTATCTATCTATCTATCTATCTATCTATCTATCTCTCTCGCCCACCCTCCTCACTCCCTCCCTCTCTCTCTATTTCATTCTTTCTTCCTCCCTCTCTCTCTCACTCTTCGTCCCTCCCTCTCTTTATTTATCTCTCTCTGTCTCAAACTCTCTCTCTCTCTCTCCTTCTCTTTTTCCCTCTCTCCCTCTCTCTCACACACACACTCAATCTCTCACTTTCTCCCACGCACACACACACACACACACACACACTCTCTCTCTCTATCTCTCTCTTTCTTTCTCACTTTCCCTCCCTCCCTCCCACTCTCTCTCTTCTC
>QANY01013200.1:545967-598284 GCA_003255025.1 Datisca glomerata | reverse complement strand
TATCTCCCTATCTATCTCTCTGCCAATCTCTCTCCGTGTCTCTCTCCTTTTCTCTCACGCTCTCTCTCCCTCTCTCTCACTCTCCTTCTCTCTCCCTCTCTCTCTCCCTCATTCTCTCTCTCTCACTCTCTCCCCCCTCTCTCTCTACCCCTCTCTGTCCCTCTCTCCCACCCTCTCTCTCCCTTTCTCTCACTTTTTTCTCTCACTCTATCTCTTTCTCTCACACAATGTCTCTCTCTCTCGCATATTCTCTCTCTCGCTCTCTCTCCCCCTCTCTCCCACCCCCCTCTCTCTCTCCCTTTCTCTCACTTTTTTTCTCTCTCTCTATCTCTTTCTCTCACACAATCTCTCTCTCTTTCTCTCTCTCGCTCTCTCTGTCTCTTTCTCTCACACAATCTCTCTCTATCTCTTTCTCTCACTATCCCTCTTTCCCAATCTCTCTCTCTTTCTTCCTCTCTCACTTTGTCGCTCTCTATCCCCCTCATCTCTCTATCTATCTATCTATCTATCTATCTATCTATCTATCTATCTATCTATCTATCTATCTATCTATCTATCTATCTCGCCCACCCTCCTCACTCCCTCCCTCTCTCTCTATTTCAGTCTTTCTTCCTCCCTCTCTCTCTCACTCTTCGTCCCTCCCTCTCTCTATTTATCTCTCTCTGTCTCAAACTCTCTCTCTCTCTCGCTCCTTCTCTTTTTCCCTCTCTCCCTCTCTCTCTGTCTCTCTTTCTTCCTCCCTCTCTCTCTTTCTCGCTCTCGCGCTCTCTCTCTCACTCTCTATGTCCCCCTCTCTCTCTAACCCTCTCTCTATCTCTTTCTCTCTTTGTCTCTCTCTTTCTCTCTATCTTTCCATCTCTCTCTCACTCTCTCTTTCTTTCCATTTCTCCCTCTCTCATTATGTCTCTCTCTCTTTCTCTCCCTGTCTATCTCTCTCTGTCTCTCTATCTATCTATCTATATATATCTCTCTCGCACGCTCTCTCTCTCTCTCTCTCTCTCTCTTTTTCTCTCTCCCTCTCTCTCATTGTCTCTCCCTCTCCCTCTCTCTCTATCTATCTTTATCTCTAATTCTCTTTCTCACTCCCTGTCTCTCTCTCTCTCGCTCCTTTTCTCTCTTTCCCTCTCTCTTTCTCTCTCGCTCACTTTCTCTCTCTGTCTCTCTATCTTTCTCTCTCACAATCTCTCTCTATCCCTCTCTCTATTTCCCTTTGACAATCTCTCTGTACCTTTCTGGCTCTCTATTTTTCTCTCTCCCTTTCTCTCTCTCGATCGATCTATCTTTCTCCCATGCACTCTCGCCTTTTGTCTCCCTCCCTCTCTCTATTTCTCATTCTCTCTCCCTCCCTATCTCTCTCTTCGCCCTCCCTCCCTCACTGCCTCCCTCTCTCTCTCACTCAATCTTCCTCCCTCTCACTCTTTCAGACTCCCTCTATCTATCTCCATCCCTCTTTCACTCCCTCTCTCTCACTCTCCCCTCCCTCCCTCTCCCACTCTCTGACTCCCTCTCTCTTGCTTGCTTTCACTCTCTCTCTCTTTCTCTCTCCCTATCTCACTTTCTCTCTCTCTCTTTCTCCCTCGCACTCTTGCTTTCTCTCTCTCTCTAATTTTCCATCTCTTCCTCTCTCTCTCTCTTTCACTCCCGCTCTCTCTCCCCCCTCTCTCTCATTCTCTCTCCCTCTCTTTTTCTCTCTCCCTCCCCCTCTCTCTCTCCCACTCTCACTGTCCCTCTCTCTCACTTTCACTCTCTTTCTCTATCTCTCTCTCCGTCTCTCTATCTCTCTCTCTCCCTCTCTCTATCCCTCTCTCTAACTCACTCTCTCACTCTCTTTTTCTTTCTCACTCTCTCTCCCATTCTCCCTCTCTTTCTCTCTCCCTCTCCTTTTCTCTCTCCCTCCCCCTCTCTCTCACTCCCACTCTCACTGTCTCTCTCTTACTTTCTCTCTCTCGCTCTATCTCTATCTCTCTTTCTCCCCCCTCTCTCTCTTTCTTTCCCTCTCTCACTTTGTCTCTCTCACTCTTTCACTTCGTCTCTCTCCCTCTCTCCCTGTCTCTCTCTCTGTCTCTCTCTCTCTCTCCATCTATCTATCTTTCTCCCTCACTCTCTCTCTCTCCCTGTCTCTCTCTCTCACTCTCTCTATCTATTTCTCTCACTCTCTATCTATTTACTCTCTCTCTCTCTTCCTCCCTCTATCTATTTACTCTCTATCTCTCTCCCCACTCTCTCTCGCCCCCTCTCTCTCTGCCTCTGTCTCTCTCTCTTTCGCACCTTCTCTCTCTCCCACCTTCCTTCTCTCTCTCCCTCCCCTCTCTCGCTCTCTCTGTCTCTCTCTCTAACTCTCTCTCGCTCTCTCTGTCTCTATCTCTAACTCTCTCTCTCTCTCTTTCTCCCTCACACACACACACACACACACACACACACTCTCTCTCTTTGTCTTTCTCTCTATCTCTCTCTCTATGTCTCTCTTTCATTTCCTCTCTCTCTCAATTTCTCGCTTGCCCCCCTCTCTCTCACTCACTCTTTTTCGCTCTCCTTCTTTCCCTCTCTCCCTCTCTCACTCCATCTCTTTCTCTCTCCCTTTCTATCTCCCTCCGCCTCTCGCTCTCTCTATCCATCTATCTATATATTTATCTCTCTCCCTTGCATTGTCTCTGTCTCTCTCACTCCCTATTTATGTCTCTCTGTCTCCCTCTCCCTGTCTCCTATGCTGTCTCTCTCTCTTTCCTTCTCTCTCCCCCAATCTCTCCCCCTCTCCCTCTCTCTCGCTCCTTGTCTCTCTCTGTCTCTCTCTCTCCCCGTCCCACACTTTCTCCCTCTATCTATCTCTCTGCCTCTCTCTTTGACTCTCGCTCTTTCTTCCTCACTTTCTCTCTTTATCTGTCTCGCTCTTTCTCTCTTTATCTTTCTCCCTCTCTCTCTAACTCTCTCTAACTCTCTCTGGCTCCCTCTCTCTCTAACTCTCTCTCTCTCTCTCTCTCTCAATGTCTCTCTCTTTGTCCTTATCTTTCTCAATCTCTCTCTCTTAGTTTTTCTCTCTCTCACTATCTCCCTCGCTCCCTCTCCCTCCATCTCTCTCTCACTTTCTCCCTCTCTCTCTCACACATACTCTCTCTCTCTTTCCCTCTCTCCCCCACTCGCTCAATCTCTCTCTATCTCCCTCATTATCTATCTTTCTCCCTCGTTCTCTCTGTTTCTCTCTATCTCTATCTCTCCATATCTCTCTCCCCCTATCTCTCTCTCTCTATCTCTCTCTGTCTCTCTCTGTCTCTCTCTCACTCTCTCTCTTTCTTTCCTTCTCTTTCTCTCTCTCTCTCTCAATCTCTATCTCGCTCCTTCTCTCTCTCTTACTCCTCTCTCTCTATCGCTCGTCTCTGTGTCTCTCTCTCTTACTTTCTTCCTCGCACTCTCCCTATCTCTCTTTCTCACTCTCTCTCTATCTCTCCCTCGCTCTCTCTCTCTCTTTCCCTTTCACCCTCTCTCACTCTATCTGCCTCTCTCTCTCCCAGTCTATTTTTCTCCGTCTCTCTCTCTTTCTCTCTCTATCTATATATCTATTTATCTATCTATCCATCAATCTATCTATCTATTTATCCATCTATCTATCTATCTATCTATTTTTCTCCCTCGCACTCATTCTCTTTCTTTCTCGTTGTCCTTCTCTCATTCTCTCTCTCTCTCGCTCGGTCTGTCTCCTTCTCTCTTACTCTCTCTCTCTCATTCTCACACACACTCTCTCTCTGTCTCTCTCTTTCTTTCTCCCTCAAACACACACTCTCTCTATCTCTCTCTCTTTGTCTCTCTCTCTCTCTCAATGTCTCAGCCTCAGTCTTAGTCTCTATCTCTCTCTCTCTCTCTCTCTCTCTCTCTCTTTCTTTCTCCCTCAGACACACACACTCTCTCTCTCTCTTTGACTCTCTCTCTCTCAATGTCTCTTTCTCTATCTCTTTCTCTCTTTCTTTGTCAGTTTTTTTCTCTCTCACTTACTCCCTCGCTCTCTGTCTCTCTCACTCTCTCTTTCTTTCCCTCTATCCCTGACTCGCTCCGTCTCTCTCTCTATCTCCCTAACTATCTCTCTCTGTCTATCTCTCTCTCTCCCTGCCAATCTCTCTCCGTCTCTCCCTCCCTCTCTCACTCTCTCTCTCTCCCTCTCTCACTCTCTCTCTCTCTATCTCCCTGTCTATCTCTCTCCGTCTATCTCACTCTCTCTCCCTGCCAATCTCTCTCCGTCTCTCTCTCCCTCACTCACTCACTCACACACTCTCTCTCTCTCTTTCCTTCTCTCTCTCTCTCTTTCCTTCTCTCTCTCTCTCAAACCTTCTTTCTCTCTCTCTCGCCATTTCTCTCCCTCTCTTCCTCTCTCTCTCTCCCACCCTCTCTCTCGCTCCCTTTCTCTCACACACACACTCTCTCTCTATCTATCTCTTTCTCTCACGCAATCACTCTCTCTCCCCCCTCTGTCTCCCTCTCTGTCTCTCTCCCTCTCTCTATTGGTCTATCTCTCTCTCTCACTCATTTTGTCTCTCTCTCTATCATTCTCCCTCGCACTCTTGCTCTCTCAATCTCTCTCTTTCTCTCTCTCTTTCTCTCTCTCTTTCTCTCTCTCTATGCCTCTCTCTCTCTCTTTATCTCTCTCTCTCCTTCTCTCTCTTACTCTCTCTCATTCTCTCTCTCTCGCTCTCTCTCTGTCTCTCTCTTTCTTTCTCCCTCAAACACACACACTCTCTCTATCTCTCTCTCTTTGTCTCTCTCTCTCAATGTCTCAGTCTCTGTCTCTGTCTCCATCTATCTCTCTCTCTCTATCACTCTCTTTCTTTCTCCCTCAGACACACACACTCTCTCTATCTCTCTCTTTGTCCATCTCTCTCCGTCTATCTCACTCTCTCTCCCTGCCAATCTCTCTCCGTCTCTCTCTCCCTCTCTCACTCACTCTCTCTCTATCTATCTATCTCTCTCTATCTCCCTGTCTATCTCTCTCCGTCTATCTCACTCTCTCTCCCTGCCAATCTCTCTCCGTCTCTCTCTCCCTCTCTCTCTCTCCGCTCTCTCTCTTTCCTTCTCTCTCTCTCGCACCTTCTTTCTCTCTCTCGCCATCTCTCTCCCTCTCTCTCTCCCACCCTCTCTCTCTCGCTCCCTTTCTCTCTCGCACACACACACACACTCTCTCTCTATCTATCTATCTATCTCTTTTTCTCACGCAATCACTCTCTCTCCCCCTCTCTCCCTCTCTGACTCTCTCCCTCTGTCTATTGGTCTATCTCTCTCTCACTCACTTTGTCTCTCTCTCTCTATCATTCTCCCCCGCACTCTTGCTCTCTCAATCTCTATTTCTCTCTCTCTATTTGTCTCTCTCTATGCCTCTCTCTCTCTCTGTCTCTCTCTCTCACTATCCCTCTTTCCCTCACTCTCAATCTTTCTACTTTTTCTCCCTCTCTCACTCTGTCGCTCTTTATCCCCCTCCTCTCTATCTATCTATCCATCTATCTTTCTGCCTCGCACTCTCACCCTCTCTCACTCTTCCTCCCTCCCTCTCTCTCACTCTCTCTCCCTCTCTCTCTATCTCTCGTTCTCAGTCACCCACACACACACTTTCTCTCTCTCTCTCTCTCTCTCTCTCGTTTGCTCGCCCTCCTCACCCCCTCCCTCTCTCTCTCTCTCTCACCCTTTCACACTTTCTTCCTCCCACTCTCTCTGTCTTTATCTCTCTCTGTGTGACTCTCTGTCTCTCGCTTTCTCTCGCTCGCTCGTTCCTTCTCTCTCTCCTTCCCTCTCCCTCTCTCTCGATCCCCCCTCTCTCTCACCTTCTCTCTCTCTCACTCCCTCTCTCTCTGTTTCTCAAGCTCTTCCCTCTCTCTTTGTCTCTTTGTCTCTCTATCACTATCTATCTATGTTTCTTCCTCGCTCTCTCTCTCTCTTTCTCTCTCTTCCTTCCTCTCTCTCGCTCTCGCTCTCCCTCTCTCTCCCTCTCCTTCTCTCTCTCGCACTCCCTCTAAGTCTCTCTCTTGTTCCCACACTCTCTCTATCGCACTTTCTCCCTCTCTCTTTCTCCCTCTCTGCCTCTCTCTCTCCCTCCCCCTCTCTTTCTCTCCCTCCTAGTCTCTCCCTCTGTCCCTCTCTCTCTCACTTTCTCTCCCCCACTCTTTATCTCCCTCCGTCCCCCCTCTCTCCTGCTAGTCTATCTCTCTCTATCACTATCTCTGTCTCTCTCTCTCTATTTCTCTCTCTCTCTCTCTTCTCTCTCTCTCTTTCTCTCTCTCTATATATATCTTTCTCCCACCATCTCTCTCTCGCTCTCTCTCCCTCTCTCTCTCACTCTCTCACACTCTCTCTCTTAATTTCCTTCTCTATCTCTATCTATCTCTCTCCCTCGCTCCTTCTCTCTCTCTCTTTTACTCCTCTCTCTTCCTCTCTTTCACACACTCTCTCTCACTATCTCTCTATCTCTCCCCCGGACTCTCACTCTCTCTCTGTGTCTTTCTTTCTCTCCCTCTCACAATATCTCGCTCTATCTGTCCTCTCTCTCTCCCTGTCTATCATTCTCACTCACTCACTCTATCTATCTATTTATCTATCTATCCATGTATCTATCGATCTATCTATCTATCTATTTATCTATCTATCTATCCATGTATCTATCGATCTATCTATCTATCTATTTTCACCCTCGATCTCTCCTTCTCTCTCCTTCTCTCTCTCTCGTTGTCCTTCTTTCATTCTCCGTCTCTCTCTTTCTCACTCTCTCTCTCTCGCTCCCTCTCTCTCTCTCTCTCTCTTGCTCATTATCTATCTCTCTCTCTCTCTCTCTCGCTCATTGTGTCTCTCTCAATATATCTCTTTCCCTAGCTCTTCTCTCTCTCTCTCTCTCTCTCTTTTACACCTCTCTCTTCCTCTCATTCACACACTCTTTCTCACTATCTCTCTATCTCTCCCTCACACTCTCACTCTCTGTCTCTCTCTCTTTCTTCCTTTCCCTCTCACAATCTCTCGCTCTAACTGTCCTCTCTCTCCCTATCTATCAATCTCAGTCTCTCTCTCTCTCTCTCTCTCTCTCTCTATCTATCTATCTATCTATCTATCCATCTATCCATGTATCTATCTGTCTATCTATCTATCGATTTTTCACCCTCGATCTCTCCTTCTCTCTCTCGTTGTCCTTCTTTCATTCTCTATCTCTCTCTTTCTCTCTATCTCTCTCTCTCTCTCTCGCTCTCTCTCTCTCTCTCCCTCTCTCCCCCTCTCTCTCTCTCTTTTTCTTTCTCCCTCACAGACACACTCTCTCTATCTCTCTCTCTTTGTCTCTCTCTCTCTCTCAATGTCTCTGTCTCTGTCTTTATCTCTATCTTTCTCTATCTCTCTCTTTCAGTTTTTCCCTCTCTCACTTTCTCCCTCGCTCTCTCTCTATCTCACTCTCTCTATCTATCTCCCTGTCTATCTCTCTATGTCTCTCTCACTCTCTCTATGCCAATCTCTCTCCGTTTCTCTCTCCTTGTCTCTCACGCTCTCTCTCTCCTTCTCTCTCTCTTCCCCTCTCTCTTTCCCACCCTCTTTCTCCCTCTCTTTCCCCCTCTCTCTCTCCATTTCACTTTTTTTTTCTCTCTCTATCTTTCTCTCACACAATGTCTCTCTCTCTCGCTCTCTAGCACATTCTCTCTCTCGCTCTCTCTCTCTCCCACCCTCTCTCCCTTTCTCTCACTTTTTTCTCTCTCTCTATCTCTTTCTCTCACACAATCTCTCTCTCTCTTTCTCTCTCTTGCTCTCTCTGTCTCTCTCTCTCTCACTATCCATCTTTCCCTCACTCCCAATCTCTCTCTCTCCCTCTCTCGCTTTGTCGCTCTCTATCCCCCTCTTCTCTATCTATCTATCTATCTATCTATCTATCAATCGATCTATCTTTCTCTCTCTCACCCTTTCTCTCCCTCTCTCTCATATCTTGTTCTCTCTCTCTCTCTCTCTCTCTCGCCCACCCTCCTCACTCCCTCCCTCTCTCTCTCTATTTCATTCTTTCTTCCTCCCTCTCTCTCTTCCTCCCTCCCTCTCTCTCTCTATTTCATTCTTTCTTCCTCCCTCTCTCTCTTCCTCCCTCCCTCTCTCTCTTCCTCCCCCCCTCTCTCTCTTTATCTCTCTCCGTCTCAAACTCTCTCTCGCTCCTTCTCTCTCTCCCTCTCTCTCGCTCACTCTCTCCCTCTCTCTCTCTTTCTTCCACCCTCTTTCTCTTTCTCGCTCTCGATCTCTGTCTCTCTCACTCTCTATCTCCCCCTCTCTCTCTCTAACCCTCTCTATCTCTCTCTCTCTTTGTCTCTCTCTATGTCTCTATCTTTCCATCTCTCTTTTTTTCACTTTCTCCCTCTCTCACTCTGTCTCTCTCTCTCCCTGTCTATCTCTATCTGTCTCTCTCTCTCTCTCTCTATATATATATATCTCACGCTCTCTTTCTTCTTTCTCTCTTTCTATCTCCCTCTCTCTCGTTGTCTTTCCCTCTCCCCCTCTCTCTATATCTTTATCTCTCAATCTTTTTCTCGCTCGCTCTCTCTCTCTCTCGCTCCTTTTCTCTCTCTCCCCCTTTTCTCACTCTCACTCACTTTCTCTCTCTCTGTCTCTCTCTCTTTCTCTCTCACAATCCCTCTCTCTCTCTTTCCCTATGACAATCTCTCTTTACCTCTCTCGCTCTCTATCCCTCTTTCTCACCCTATCTCTCTCTCTCTATAGATCTATCTTTCTCCCATGCACTTTCGCCTTTTGTCTCCCCCTCTCTCTCTATTTCTCATTCTCTCGCCCCTCTCTCTCTTCGCCCTCCCTCCCTCACTCCCTCCCTCTCTCTCTCACTCAATCTTCCTCCATCTCCCTCTTTCTGACTCTCTCTATCTATCTCTATCCCTCTCTCGCTCCCTCTCTCTCGCTCTCCCCCTCCCTCCCTCTCCCACTCTCTGACTCCTCTCTTGCTCGCTCTCACTCTCTCTCACTTTCTCTCTCTCTCTTTCTCCCTCGCACTCTTGCTCTCTCTCTAATTCTTCATCTCCTTCTCTTTCTCTCTCTCTCTCTTTCACTGCCGCTCCCCCCCTCTCTCTTTCACTCCCACTCTCTCTCCCCCCATCTCTTTCTCTCTCCCTGACTATTTCTCTCTCCCTCCCCCCTCTCTCTCTTACTCCCACNCCCTCCCTCCATCTCTCTCTCTTCTCCCTCCCTCCCTCACTCCCTCCATCTCTCTCTCACTCAATCTTCCTCCCTCTCACTCTTTCTGACTCTCTCTATCTATCTCTATCCCTCTCTAGCTCCCTCTCTCTCTCGCTCCCCCTCCCTCCCTCTCCCACTCTCTGACTCCCTCTCTCTTGCTCGCTCTCACTCTCTCTCTTTTTCTCTCTCTCTATCTCACTTTCTCTCTCTCTCTCTCTTTTTCTCTCTCTCTCTTTCACTGCCGCTCTCCCCCCTCTCTCTCTTTCACTCCCACTCTCTCTCCCCCCTCTCTTTCTTTCTCTCTCCCTGACTATTTCTCTCTCCCTCCCCCTCTCTCTCTCTCGCTCCCACTCTCATTGTCCTCTCTCTCACTTTCACTCTCTTTCTCTAACTCACTCTCTCTCACTCTCTTTTTCTTTCTCACTCTCTCTCCCTTTTTCCCTCTCTTTCTCTCTCCCTCTCTTTTTCTCTCTCCCTACCCCTCTCTCTCTCACTCCCACTCTCGTTGTCTCTCTCTCTTACTTTCTCTCTCTGGCTCCATCTCTATCTCTCTTTCTCCCCCCCTCTCTCTCTTTCTTTCCCTCTCTCACTTCGTCTCTCTCACTCTCTCACTTCGTCTCTCTCCCTCTCTCCCTGTCTCTCTCTCTGTCACTCTCTCTCCATCTATCTATCTTTCTCCCTCACCCTCTCTCTCTCACCCTGTCTCTCTCTATCTATCTATTTCTCTCCCTCTCTATCTACCTACTCTCTCTCTCTCTCTCTTCCTCTCTCACTTCCTCATCTCTCGCTCTCTCTCGCTGTCTCTATCTCTCTCTCCCTCTCTCTCTCTCCCTATCTCCCTCTCTCATTGCCCCTCTCTCTCTCACCCCTTCACTCTGCCTTTGTCTCTCTCTTTCTCTCGCACCTTCTCTCTCTCTCGCTCCTTCTTTCACTCTCTCTCTCCCTCCCCTCTCTCGCTCTCTCTGTCCTCTCTCTAACTCTCTCTCTCTTTCTCCCTCACACACACACACTCTCTCTTTGTCTTTCTCTCTCTCTCTCTCATTTCCTCTCTCTCACTCAATTTCTCACTCGCCCTCTCTCTCTCTCACTCACTCTCTTTCGCTATCCTTCTTTCCCTCTCTCCCTCTCTCCCTCTCTCACTCCATCTCTTTCTCTCTCCCTGTCTATTTCTCTCCATCTCTCGCTCTCTCTATCCATCAATCTATATATCTATCTCTCTCCCTCTCTCTCTCTCCATCTCCCTCCCTCTCTCTCGCTCTCTCCCTCTCTCTCTCTCTTTCCTTCTCTCTTTCTCTCTTTCTCTCTCACTCTCTCACTTGCTCTCTCTCTTTGTCTCTCTCTCTCGCTCTCCGCCTCTCTCCCTCCCCCTCAATCTCTCCCTCTCTTTGGCTCTATCTCTCTCTCCCTCTATCTCTGTATCTCTCTCTATCGCTCATTCTCTCTCTCTCGCTCATTCTCTCTCTCCCCCTCCCCCCTCTGTCCCTCACTCACACACACTCTCTCTCCCTCTCTCCCCCTCTCGCTTCGTCTCTCTCCCTCTCTTCATGTCTCTTTCTCTCTGCCACTCTCTCTATCTATCTATCTTTTTCCCTCACTCACTCACACTTTCTCTCCTTGTCTCTTTCTATATCACTCTCTATCTATCTATCTATCTATCTATCTCTCTCTCCCCCCCTCTCCCTCCTTCTCTCTTTCCCACCTTCTCTATCTCTCTCTCTCACTCTCTGTCTCTCTCTTTCTCTCTCACTCTCTCTCTTTCTCTCTCGCACCTTCTCTCTCTGTCTCCCTCCCTCTCGCCCCCTCTCTCCCTCCCCCTCTCTCTCACTCTCCCTCCCACTCTATCTCTCTCTCTTAGTCTCTCTCTCACACCTTCTCTCTCTCTCCCTCTCGCTCATTCTATCTCTCTCTCTTTCTCTCTCCTTCCCCCTCTCTCTCTCTCCCTCTCGCTCATTCTATCTCTCTCTCTTTCTCTCTCCTTCCCCCTCTCTCTCTCACTCTCCCTCCCACTCTACCTCTCTCTCTTAGTCTCTCTCACACCTTCTCTCTCTCTCCCTCTCGCTCATTCTATCTCTCTCTCTTTCTCTCTCCCTCCCTTATCTGTCTCTCGCTATCTCTCTCTGACTTTCTCTCCTTCTCTCTCTCTCTCCTTCTCCATCTCTCACACACACACACACTGTCTCCTTTTCTCCCTAATACACACTCTCTTTCTCACTCTCTCTCTCTCTTTGTCTCTCTCTCTTTATGTCTCTCTCTCACTTTCTCCCTCGCCCTCTCTCTCACTCACTCTCTTTCCCTCTCCTTCATTCCCTCTCTCCCTCTCTCACTCTGTCTCTCTCTCTCTTCCTGTCTATCTCTCTCCGTCTCTCGCTCTCTCTATCCATCTATCTATATATTTATCTCTCTCCCTGTCTATCTCTTTCTGCCACACTCTCTCTCTTGCTTGTTCTCTCTTTCTCTCTATCTCTCTCTCACTTTCTCTCTCTTGCTCCTCTCTCTCTCTCGCTTGTTCTCTCTTTCTCTCTATCTCTCTCTCCCTCTCTCTCACTCACTCTCTTTGGATTTCTTCCTTTCTCAGACTCTCTCTCTCTCTTTCTTCCTCTCTCTCATACTCTCTCTATCTCTCCCTCTCTTCCTCCCTCGACCTCTCTCTATCTCTCTCTATTTCTCTCTCTATCGTTCCATCTCTATTTCTCTCTCTATCTCTCTCTCTTTCTCTCTCTCCCCCTCCCCTCTCTCTCCCTCGCTCTCTCTATCCATCTATCTATATATCTATTTCTCTCACTCGCTCTCTCTCTGTCTCACTTCCTCTCTCACACACACACTCTCTCCCCCTCTATCCCTCCCCCCTCTCTCTCCATCTCTCTCTATCACTTTGTCTCTCTCTATTGCTCCTTCTCTCTATCTCGCTGATTCTATCTTTCTTTCTCTATCCCCCTTCCCTCTCTCTGTCTCTCTCTATCCCTATCTCTAAATTTTTCCCTCTCTCTCTAACTTTTTCCCTCTCTCTCTTTCTCCCTCACACACACACACTCTCTCTTTCTCCCTCACACACACACACTCTCTCTTTCTCCCTCACACACACTCTGTCTCACTCTCTTTCTTTTACTCTCTCTCTATGTCTCTCTCTCTCATTTTCTCTCTCTCACTTTCTACCTTGCCATCTCTCTCACTCAATCTCTCTCCATCTCTTTCTTTCCCTCCCTCCCTCTCTCACTCCGACTCTCTCTCTCCCTGTCTATCTCTCTTCGTCTCTCACTCTCTCTATCCATATATCTATATATCTATCTCTCTCGCTCGCTCTCTCCCTCTTTCTTTCCCTCCCATTCTTTCCCTCTCTCCCTCTCTCACTACGTCTCTCTCTCTCTCGCTATCTATCTCTCTCCATCCCTCGCTCTCTCTATCCATCTCTCTATATAGTTATCTCTCTCCCTCACACACACCCTCTCTCTCCTTCTCTCTTTCTTTCTATCTCTCTCACACTCTCTCTCTCTCTTACTCCTCCTCTCTCTCTCTCCTTCTCTCTCTCTCCCTCTCTCCTTCTCTCCCTCTCTTGCTCCCTCTCTCTTTCACTCCCTCTCTGGATTTCTTCCTCTCTCCCTCTTTCTCTCTCTCTCTTTCTCTCAATGTCTCTCACACACTGTCTCTCTCTCTCTCTCCCTCCCCCTCTCTCTCCATCTCTCTACCTATCTATCTATCTATCTATCTATCTATCTATCTATCTATCTATCTATATATCTTTCTCCCCCCTCTCTCCTTCACTCTTTCTCTTGTTGTCATTCTCTCTTTGTCTATCTCTCTTTTTCTATCTCTTTCTCTCTCTCTTTATCGCTCTTCTCTCTCATACTCAATATATCTCTCTCTCGCTCCCTCTCTCTCTCTATCTCTCTCTTTGTCTATCTCTCTGTCATTGTCTCTCTCTCTCTCTGTCTCTATCTTTCTCTATTTCTCTCTCTCTTTCTCTCTCACCTTTTCTCTCTCACTTTCTCCCTCACACACACACACTCTCTCTCTCCCTTTCTTTCCCTCTCTCCCTTTCTTTCCCTCTCTCCCTCAATCGCTCCGTTTCCCTGCCTCTCTCTCCTTGACTCTCACGCTCTCTCTCTCTCTTTCCTTCTCTCTCTCTCTCTTTCTTTCCTTCTTTCTCTCTCTCTCTCAGTCTCTCTCCCTGTCAATCTCTCTCTGTCTCTCTCTCTCCCTGTCTCTCATGCTCTCCCTCCCTCTTTGTTTCCTTCTCTCTCTATCTCTCTCTCTGTCTCCTCTGACTCTCTCTCTTTCTCACTTCCTCTCTCTCTCTCACTCTCTCTCTCTTTCTCTCATTCTCTTTCTATCTCACACTCTCTCTCTTTCCTTCTCTCTCTTTCTCTCCATGTCAACCTCTATCCATCTCTCTCTCTCTCTCTATCCATCTATTTATATATCTATCTCTCTCCCTCACTCTCACTCTCTCCATCTCTTTATCTCTCTCTCTCCTTGTCTCTCACACTCTCTCCCTATTTGTTTACTTCTCTCTATCTATCTCTCTCTCTCCCCTGCACCCTCTCTCTGTCTGTCTCCTCTCTCTCTCTCTCCCGCACTCTCTCTCTCCCGCAGTCTCTCTCACGCTCACTCTCTGTCCCCACTCGCTCTCTCTCTTTCCCTCTCACCCACTCTCGATCTATCCGTCTCTCTCCCTGTCTATCACTCTCCGTCTCTCTCTCCCCTCCCCCCTCTCTCTGTCTCTCGCTCCCCCTCTCTGTCTAATTTTGTCTCTCTCTCTCTCTATCCCGCTCTCTTTGTCTATCTCTCTCTCAATGTCTTCTATGTCTTTATCATTCTATGTATGCCTCACTCTCTCTCTTAGTTTTTCTCTCTCTCACATTCTCCCTCGCTCACTTTCCTACTCTTCCTCTCTCTTTTTATTTCCCTCTCTCCCTCACTCGCTCCGTCTCTCTCTATCTCAATGTCTATCTCTCTCCATCACTCTCTCTCCCTGCCTGTTAATCATTCTCCGTCTCTCTCTCTATCCATCTATCTATATTTTTGTCTCTCTCCCTCGCTCTCTCTGTCACTCACTCTCTCTCTCCCCGTCTCTCTCTCTCTCGCTCCCTCCCTCTCTCTCTCTACCTCAATCATTCCCTCTCCCTCCCTCTCTGTCTCTTGCTTTTTCTTCCTCTCAATCTCTCTCTATTTGTCTCGCTCTCTGTCTCTCTCTCTCCGTCTCTCTGTCTCTCACGCTCTCTCTCTCTCACTTTCTCTTACCTTCTCTCTCTCTCCCTCTCTCTCTCTTTCATTATGTCTCTCTCTCCCTGTCAATCTCTCTCCATCTCTCTCTCCCTATCCATCAATCTATATATATATCTATCTCTCCCTCGCTCTCACTCTCCCTGTCTCTCTGTCTCTCTCTCCGTGTCTCTCACGCTCTCTCTCCCTTTATTTCCTCCTCTCTCTATCTATCTCTATCTCTCTCCCTCGCACCTTCTCTCTCTCTCTCTCTCCCTCCCTCTCTATCTTTCGCTCTTTCTTCCTCCATTTCTCTCTCTATCTCTCTCTCTCTCACTCACTCCATATCTCTCTCTCAGTTTCTCTCTCTCTCATTTTCTCCCTCGCTCTCTCTCTCTGTCTTTCTTTCCCTCTCTCCCTCACTCGCTCCGTCTCTCTCTCAATCTCCCCGTTTATCTCTTTCCAACCATCTCTTTCTCTCCCTGTCAATTAGTCTTCGTATCTCTCTCTCTCTATCCATCTATCTATATATTTATCTCTCTCCCTTGCTCTCTCTCTTTGTCTCTCTCTCCTCGTTTTTCACACTTTCTCTCTCTCTTCTCTCTCTCTCTCCCTCTCTCCCTCTCTCTCTTTATCTCTCCATCTCTCTCTTTATCTATCTATCTCTCTCTCTATGTCTCCATCTTTCTCTCTCCCTCTCCCTCCCTCATTCTCTCTCCTTCCCTCTCTCTCCCTTAGAATCTCTCTCTCCCTCTCTCTCTCACTGTCTCTCTCTCTCATACTCTCTCTATCACACTCTCTTCCTCCCTCCCTCTCTCTCTCTTTCTCTCCCTCCCTCTCTCTCACTCACTCATTTTCTACCTCTCTCTCTCGCTCCCACTCTCTCTCACTCTCTCTCTTTCTCTCATTCTCTCTTTCTCTCAGTCTTTCTTTCCTTCTCTCTCTCTCTCCCCCAGTCAATCTCTCTCTGTCACTCTCTTTCTATCCATCTATCTATATATCTATCTCTCTCCCTCGCTCTCACTCTCTCCATCTCTCTGTCTCTCTCTTTCCCTGTCTCTCACGCACTCTCTCCCACTTTCTTTCCTTCTCTCTCTCTATGTATCTCTCTCTACCTCGCACTCTCTTTCTCCTTCGCTCTTCACTCCTCTCTATCTCTTTCTCCCTCACACACACACACTCTCTCTCACACTTTCTCTCTATTTGTCCCTCTCTATCTTTCTCCCTCACACACACTCTCTCTCTCTCACACACTTTCTCTCTATCTGTCTATCTCTATCTTTCTTTCTCCCTCGCACACTCAATCTCTCTCTCTCTCACACACACTTTCTCTCTATTTATCCATCTCTATCTATCTTTCTCCCTTGCACTCTCTCTCTCTATCTCTATCTCTCTCTCTCTGACTCGCTCTCTCTTTCTTTATCTCTCTCTCTCCCTCTCTATCTCTCTCTCGCTCTCCCTCTCTCTCTGTCACTCTCTCTTTCTTCCCCACTTTCTCTCGCTCCACTCTCTCTCTCTCTTCCTATCTTTCTCCCTCTCTCTCCCTCACACACACACACACACACACTCTCTCTCTCTTTCTCTCTCTCTCTTTCTTTCCCTCTCTCCCTCTCTCGCTATGTCTCTCTCCCTCTCTCCTTGTCTCTCTCTCTGTCTCTATCTATCACTTTCTCCCTCTCTCTCCTTCTCTCCCTCTCACTCTCTTTCTCTCTCTATCTCACTTAATCTCCCTCTCTCTCTCCCTCTCTCTCTCTTTCTCCCTCGCTCTCTCTCTCTTTCTCCCTCGCTCTCTCTCTCTCTCTTTCTCACACACTCCCTCTCTCCTTGTCTCTCTCTATCTCTATATATCTCTTTCTCCCTCTCTCTCCTTCTCTCCCTCTCACTCTCTTTCTCTCTCTATCTCACTTTATCTCCCTCTCTCTCTCTCCCTCTCTCTCTTTCTCCCTCGCTCTCTCCCTCTCTCTCTCTCTCTCTTTCTCACTCACACTCTCTCACTCTTTCTCCCACGCACTCCCTCTCCCTCTCTCTCACTTTCTCTCTCTATCTATCTCTATCTCTCTTTACCCCTCGCACCCCCAATCTCTCACTCTCTTTCTCTCTCACTTTCTCTCTCTCCATCTTTATCTATATTTCCCCTCACACTCTCTCTCTATCTATCTATCTCTCTCTATCTTTCCCTTTCTCCCTCTTTGTCTTTCTCTCTCTTTATTTCCCTCTCCCCCTCTCTGTCTCTGTCACTCTTTCCCTCTGTCCCTCTCTCTCTCTTTCTCCCTAACTCTCTCCCTCTCTCTCTCTCCCTCTCTCTCTCTCACTTTCTCTCTATCTCTATCCCTCTTTCTCCCTCACACACACACACGCTTACACTCTCTCTCACTCCCTTTCTTCCTCATTCTCTCTCTCGATCTCTCGCTCTCTCTCTCACTCTCTCTCTCTTTCTCTTTCTCGCTCTCTCTATCTCCCTCTCTCCCCCTCTCTCTCCCGCTCTCTCTCTCTTTCCTTCTCTCTCTATCTCTCTCTCTATCTTTCTCTCTCTCTCTCTCTATCTATCTCTCTATCTCACTCCTTTTTTCTCTCTTTCTATGTCTCTCTCCCTTCCACTCTCTCTCGCTACAGCTCTCTCTCAAACTCTCTCTCGCTCCAACTCTCTCTTGTAATTTCTCTCTCTCACTTTATCCCTCTCGATCTCTCTCTCTATCACTCTATTTTTCCATCTCTTAAACTCTCTCTCTGTCTCTCTCTCCCTCCCTCTCCCTCTCTCGCTCCCACTCTCACTGTCCTTCTCTCTCTTAATCTCTCCCTTCCACTCTCTCTCTCGCTCCATCTCTCTCTCTCTCGCTCCATCTCTCTCTCGCTCCCACTCTCTCTCGTTATTTCTCTCTCTCACTTTCTCCCTCTCAATCTCTCTCTCTATCACTCTATTTTTCCATCTCTTAAACTCTCTTTGTCTCTCTCTCCCTCCCTCTCCCTCTCTCGCTCCCACTCTCACTATCCATCTCTCTCTCAATCTCTCCCTCTCTATATCTATCTCTCTTCTCCCTCGCTCTCTCTCTCTCTCTATCTCTCTTTCCCCCCGCTCTCTCTCTCTCTCTTTCTCCTTCGCTCTCTCTGTTCCTCTCTATCTCTTCTTCATCACACACTATCTCTCTCTCATACACACATTCTCTCTATC
This sequence comes from Datisca glomerata, assembly GCA_003255025.1. Lineage (NCBI taxonomy): Eukaryota > Viridiplantae > Streptophyta > Magnoliopsida > Cucurbitales > Datiscaceae > Datisca > Datisca glomerata. Next base: position 580,748 of record QANY01013200.1, on the reverse strand, counting down.
TGTGTATCTCTATCTCACTTTCTCCCTCACACTCTCAATCTCTCTTTCTCTCTCTCTCTCTCTCTCTCTCTCTCTCACACACACACACACATTCTCTCTCTCTATCTTTATCTATCTTTTTCCCTCGCACTCTCACTCTCTCTCTCGGTCTATCTCTCTCTCTCTCTCCTTCTCTTTATCTCTCTCCCTCTCTCTTTCTCTCTCTCTTTCTTCACTATCCCCCCTCTCTCTCACTCACTGCCAATCTATCTCTCTCTCTCTCTCACTCTGTCTCACTTTATCCATCTCTCTCTCTATCCATCTATCTAACTATCGAACAATCTTTCTCCCTCACCCTCACGCCCTCTCTTTCCTTTCTCTCTATCTCTCATTCTCTCTCTCCATCCCGGTCTGACTCTCTCAATCTCCCTCCCTCTCTCTCTATATTTCTCTTTCTCTCTCTCTCTTTCTCTCTCTATCTGTTTATCTCACTTCTTCTCTCTCTCTCTCGTAATTTCTCTCTATCACTTTCTCCCTCTCAATCTCTCTCTATCACTCTATTTTTCCATCTCTTCAACTCTCTCTCACTCTGACTCTCTCTCCCTCCCTCTCCCTCTCTCGTTGCCACTCTCACTGTCCCTGTCTCTCTCAATCTCTCTCTATCTCTATCTCTTTTCTCCCTCACTCCCTCACTCTCTCTCTCTCTTTGTATCTCTCTATCCCTCTCTCTCTCTCTCTTTCTCCTTCGCTCTCTCTATTCCTCTCTATCTCTTCTCCCTCACACACACACACTCTCTCTCACTTTCTCTCTATCTGTCTATCTCTATCTCTCTTTCTCCCTCGTACTCTCAATCTCTCTCTTTCTCTCACACACACACACACATTCTCTCTCTATCTCAATCTATTATTTCCCCTCAAACTCTCTCTCTCTTTCTCTCTCGATCTGTCTCTCTCTCTCACTCTATGTCTCTTTCTTTATTTCACTCTCTCCCTCTCTCTCTATCTATCTTTCTCCCTCGCTCTCTCTCCCCCCCTCTCTCACTCTCCATCTATCTATCAATCTTTCTCCCTCGCTCGCTCTCCCCCTCTCTCACTCTATCTTTATCTATCTCCCTATCACTCTCTCTCCCAATCTTTCTCCCTCTCTCTCACACTTTCTCTCTCTATCTTTATCTCTCTTTCTCCCTCTCTCTCTCTCCCTCTCTCTTTTTCTCTTTATCTCTCTTTCTTCCTCTCTACCTCGCTATCTCTACCTCTCTCTTTCTCTCTCTCACTCTCTATTTCTTCCTCTCTCTCTCGCTCCCCTCTCTCTCCCTATCTTTCTCCCCCTCTCTCACACTTTCTCTCCCTCTCTTTATCTCTCTTTCTCCCTCAATCTCCCTCTCTTTATCTCTCTCTCTCTTTCTCTCTTTCTCTCTCTTTTTTCCTCTCTCCCTCGCTATCGCTATCTCTCTTTCTCTCTTTCTTCCTCTCTCCCTCCCTATCTCTATCTCTCTCTTTCTCTCTCGCTCTCTCTTTCAATCTCCCTCTCACTCACTCTCTATCCCTCTCTCTCTATCTGTCTATCTAACTATCAAACTATCTTTCTCCCTCGCCCTCACGCCCACTCTCACCCTCTCTCTCTCTATCTCTCATTCTCTCTCTCTCTCGGTCTGATTCTCTCTATCTCCATCCCTCTCTCTATTTCTCTCTCTCTCTTTCTCTCTCTATCTTTCTATCTCATTCCTTCTCTCTCTCTTTATCTCTCTCTCGCTCCCACTCTCTATTTCTAACTCTCTCACTCCCACCCTCTCTCACTCCCACTCTCTCTCTAGTAATTTTTCTCTCTCTCTCTATCACTCTATTTTTGCATCACTTCAGCTCTCTCTCTCCCTCTCCTTCTCTCCATCTTTTTCTCTCTCTCTCCCTCTCTCTCTCGCTCCCTCTCATTCTCTCTCTCTCTCTCCCCCACACACACATTCTCTCTCTATCTCTCTCTATCTTTTTCCCTCGCACTCTCTCTCTTAGTATGTATGTCTCTCTCTCTCACTGTGTCTCTTTCTTTATCTCACTCTCTCCCTCTCTCTATTCTATCTTTCTCCGTCGCTCTCTCTCCCTCTCTCTCCCTATCTTTATGTCATTCGCTCCCCCCTCTCTCCCTATCTTTCTCCCTCTCTCTCACACTTTCTCTCTATCTCTATCTCTCTTTCTCCCTCTCTCTCTCTCTCTCATTCTCTTTCTTCCTCTCTCCCTCGCTATCTCTCTCTCTCTTTCTCTCTCTCTCTTTCAATCTCCCTCTCACTCTCTCCCTCCATTTCTATCTATCTCCCTATCACACACTCTCTCTCCCTCTCCCTATCCTTCTCCCTATCTTTCTCCCTCTCTCTCTCTCACTCTCTCTCTCTCTCTATCACTCTTTCTCTATCGATCTCTCTCTCACTCTCTCTCTCTCTCGCTCTCTCTTTCTCTCTCTTTCTTCCTCTCTCCCTCGCTATCTCTATCTTTATCTCTCTCTCTCTCTTTCAATCTCCCTCTCACTCTCTCTATCTCCCTCTCCTATCTATCTAACTACCAAACAATCTTTCTCCCTCGCCCTCACGCCCTCACGCCCTCTCTCTCCCTCTCTCTCTCTATCTCTCATTCCTTCTCTCACTCGGTCCGACAATCTCTATCTCCTTCTCTCTATCTCTCTATCTTACTCCTCTCTCTCTTTCTCTCTCTCTCTCCCTTCCACTCTCTCTCTCTCGCTCTCTCTCTCCCTCAAACTCTCTCTCGCTCCCACTCCCTCTCGTAATTTCTCTCTCTCTATCACTTTCTCCCTCTCAATATCTCTCTCTATCACTCCATTTTTCCATCTCTTCAACTCTATCTCTATTTCCCTCTCCCTCTCTCGCTCCCACTCTCATTGTCCCTATCTCTCTCAATCTCTCTCTCTATATCTCTTCTCCCCCCTCTCTCTATCTCTTTATCCCTCTCTCTCTCGCTCTTTCTCCTTCTCTCTCTCGGTTCCTCTCGATCTCTTCTCCCTCACACACACACACACTCTCTCTCTCACTCACTTTCCCTCTATCTGTCTATCTCTATCTCTCTTGCTCCCTCGCACTCTTAATCACTCTCTATCTTTTTCCCTCACACACACACTCTCTCTCGGTCTATCCATCTGTCTCTCTCTCTCACTCTATGTCTCTTTCTTTATTTAACTGTCACCCTCTCTCTCTCTATCTTTCTCCCTCACTCTCTCTCCCTCTCTCTCTCACTCTCTCTTTCTTCCTCTCGCTCTCTCGCTCCCCCCGCTCTCTCTCCCTATCTTTATCCCCCTCTCTAACACTTTCTCTCTCACTCTCTCTATCTCTATCTCTCTTTCTCCCTCTCTCACTCCCTCTCTCTTTCTTCCCCTCTCCCTCACTATCTCTATCTCTCTCTTTCTCTCTCTCTCTTCCAATCTCCCTCTCACTCTCTCCCTCCCTCTCTCTATTTATCTCCCTATCACTCTCTCTCTCCTTCTCATTGTCTCTCTTTCTCTCTCTCTCACACTATCTATCTATCTCTCTCCCACTCTATCTCTCTCTATCGCTCTCTCCCTCTCCCTATCTATCTTTCCATTGATCTATCTTTCTCTCTCGCACTCACGTCCTCTCTCTATCTCTCATTCTCTTTCTCTCTCTCTCTCTCTCTCTCGGTCTGACTCTATCTATCTCCATCCCTCTCTCTCTATTTCTCTCTATCTTTCTCTTTCTCTCTCTATCACTCTATCTCACTTCTTCTCTCTCTCTTTCTCTCTCTTCCTACCACTCTCTCTCTCGCTCCCTCTCTCTCTCAAACTCTCTCGCTCCCACTCTCTCTCTCGTAATTTCTCTCTCTATCACTCTATTTTTCCATCTCTGCAACTCTTTCTCTCCCTCCCTCTCCTTCTTTCGCTCCCACTCTCACTGGCCCTATCTCTCTCAATCTCTCTCTCTATCGCTATCTCTTTTCTCCCTCTCTCTATCTCTCTTTCCCTCTCTCTCTCTGTCTCTCTCTCTCTCTTTCTCCTTCGCTCTCTCTTTCTCCTTCGCTATCTCTATTCCTCTCTATCACTTCTCCCTCACACACACACTCTCTCTCTCACACTCTCTCTCTATCTCTCTATCTCAATCTCTCTTTCTCCCCAGCACTCTCAATCGCTCTCTCCCACACACACACATTCTCTCTCTATCTCTCTCTATTTTTTTCCCTCGTACTCTCTCTCTCTCTCGGTCTGTCTGTCTCTCTCTCTCACTCTATGTCTGTTTCTTTATTTCACTCTCTCCCTCTCTATCTATCTTTCTCCTTCACTCTCTCCCTCTCTATCTATCTTTCTCCTTCACTCTCTCCCTCTCTCTATCTATCTTTCTCCATCTCTTCCTCTCTCCCTCTCTATCTCTCTATCTCTCTGTCTTCATCTCTCTCTCTCTCTCTCTCTCTCTCTCTGTCTGTCTCTCTCTGTCCCTCTCTCTCTTTCTTTGCCTCTCTCTCTCTCCCTGTCTCTCTCTCCCTCGCTCTCCCTTTCTGGCTCCAACTCTCACTGTCCCCCTCTCTCCATATTTCTCTCTCTCACACACTCTCTATCTCTATCTCCCTTTTCCCTCGTACACACTCTCTTTCTCTCTTGGTCGTTCTCTCTCTCTCTCTTTCTTGGACTTTCTCTTTCTCTCATTCTATCTATTTATTAATCTATCTTTCTCCCTCTCCCTCTATCTCCCCTTCTCTCTTTCTCTCTTCTCTCACTCTCTCTCTCCCTCTCTCTGTCTCTCTCTCTCTCGCTCTTTCTTCCTCCCTCTCTCTGTCCGTCTCTCCCTATCTCTCTCCTTTTCTCTCTCTGTCTCTTTATTTCTCAATCTCTCTCTGCCACTCTCTCTCGCTCATTCTCTCTCTCCCTCCCTCTCCCTCTCTCTCGCTCCCACTCTCTCTCTCACTTTCTTCTCTCTTTCTCTCTTTCTCTCACACACACCATGTCTATATTTCTCCATCTCATCCTCTCTCTCCCTCTCTCTCGCTCCCCTCTCTCCCTATCTTTCTCCCTCTCTCGCACACTTTCTCTCTCTCTCTCTTTATCTCTCTTTCTCCCTTAATCTCTCTCTCTTTATCTCTCTATCTCTTTCTCTCTTTCTCTCTCTTTTTTCCACTCTCCCTCGCTATCTCTATCTCTCTTTCTCTCTTTCTCTCTCTTTCTTCCTCTCTCTATCGCTATCTCTATCTCTCTCTTTCTCTATCTCTCTTTCAATCTCCCTCTCACTTACTCTCTATCCCTCTCTCTCTCTCTATCTATATATCTAACTATCAAACAATCTTTCTCCCTCGCCCTCACGCCCACTCTAACCCTCTCGCTCTCTATCTTTTATTCTCTCTCTCTCTCGGTCTGACTCTCTCTATCTCCATCCCCCTCTTTCTATCTCTCTCTCTCTCTCTCTATCTTTCTATCTCACTCCCTCTCTTTCTCTTTCTCTCTCTCTCTCTCCCTCTCTCTCTCTCAAACTCTCTCTCGCTCCCACTCTCTCTAGTAATTTTTCTCTCTCTCTCACTTTCATCCTCTCAATCTCACTCTCTATCACTCTATTTTTGCATCTATTTAGCTCTCTCTCCCTCCCTCTCCTTCTCTCCATCTCTTTCTCTCTCTCGCTCCCTTTCTCTCTCGCTCCCTCTCATTCTCTCTCTCTCTCTCCCACATGCACATTCTCTCTATCTCTCTCTATCTTTTTCCCTCGCACTCTCTCTCTCGGTATGTCTGTCTCTCTCTCTCACTCTATGTCTCTTTCTTTGTTTCACTCTCTTTCTCTCTCTCTCTATTCTATCTTTCTCCATCGCTCTCTCCCTCTCTCACTATCTCACTCTCTCTTACTTCTTCTCTCTCTCTATCTATCTTTCTTCCTCGCTCTCTCTCCCTCTCTCTCTCTCTCACTCTCTCTTTCTTCCTCTCTCTCTCGCTCCCCCTCTCTCTCCCTATCTTTCTCCCTCTCTCTCACACTTTCTCTCTATCTCTATCTTTCTTTCTCCCTCGACCCCTCTCTCTCTCACTCTCTCACTCTCTTTCTTCCTCTCTCCCTCGCTATCTCTCTCTCTCTCTATTTCTATCTCTCTTTAAATCTCCCTCTCACTCCCTCCCTCCATTTCTATTTATCTATCTGCCTATCACTCTCTCTCTCCCTCTCCCTATCTTTCTCCCTCTCTCTCACACACACACTCTCTCTCTCTATCTCTATCACTCTTTCTCCCTCAATCTCTCTCTCACTCTCTCTCTCACTCTCTCTTTCTCTCTCTTTCTTCCTCTCTCCCTTGCTATCTCTATCTTTATCTTTCTCTCTCTCTCTTTCTCTCTTTCAATCTCCCTCTCACTATCTCTCTATCCCCCTCTCTCTATCTATCTATCTAACTACCAAACAATCTTTCTCCCTCGCCCTCACGCCCTCTCTCTCCCTCTGTCTCTCTATCTCTCATTCTCTCTCTCTTGGTCTGACACTCTCTATCTCCTTCTCTCTCTCTCTCTCTCTCTCTCTTTCTCTCTCTATCTCTCTATCTTACTCCTTCTCTCTCTCTTTCTCTCTCTCTCTCCCTTCCACTCTCTCTCTCGCTCTCTCCCTCAAACTCTCTCTCATTCCCACTCCCTATCGTAATTTCTCTCTCTCTCACTTTCTCCCTCTCAATCTCTCTCTATCACTCCATTTTTCCATCTCTTCAACTCTCTCTATTTCTCTCTCCCTCCCTCTCCCTCTCTCGCTCCCACTCTCACTGTCCCTGTCTCTCTCAATCTCTCTCTCTATATCTCTTCTCCCCCCTCTCTCGGTCTGTCTCTCTCTCTCTCTCTCACTCTATGTCTTTTTCTTTATTTAACTCTCTCCCTCTCTCTCTATCTCTCTCCCTCGCTCTCTCTCCCTCCCTCTCTCTCACTCTCTCTTTCTTCCTCTCGCTCTCTCGCTCCCCCACGCTCTCTCTCCCCCTATCTTTATCCCCCTCTCTCACACTTTCTCTCTCACTCTCACTCTCTCTATCTCTTTTTGACCCTCTCTCACTCTCTCTCTCCTTCTTCATCTCTCCCTCACTATCTCTATCTCTCTCTCTTTCTCTCACTCTTTCAATCTCCCTCTCACTCTCTCCCTCCCCCTCTCTATCTATCTCCCTATCACACTCTCACTCTCCTTCTCTTTGTCTCTCTTTCTCTCTCTCTCTCTCACTATCCCTCTCTCTATCTTTTTCCCTCGCACTCTCTCTCGGTATGTCTGTCTCTCTCTCTCTCACTCTATGTCTCTTTCTTTATTTCACTCTCTTTCTCTCTCTCTATTCTATCTTTCTCCGTCGCTCTCTCCCTCTCTCACTATCTCACTCTCTCTTTCTTCCTCTCTCTCTCTCTCTATCTATCTATCTTTCTTCCTCGCTCTCTCTCTCTCTCTCACTCTCTCTTTCTTCCTCTCTCTCTGTCGCTCCCCCCTCTCTCTCCCTTTCTCCCTCTCTCTCACACTTTCTCTCTATCTCTATCTTTCTTTCTCCCTCGACCTCCCTCTCTCTCACTCTCTCACTCTCTTTCTTCCTCTCTCACTCTCACACTTTCTCGCTATCTCTCTCTCTTTAAATCTCCCTCTCACTCCCTCCCTCCATTTCTATCTATCTATCTCCCTATCACACACTCTCTCTCCCTCTCCCTATCTTTCTCCCTCTCTCTCACACACACACACACACTCTCTCTCTCTCTATCACTCTTTCTCCCTCGATCTCTCTCTCACTCTCTCTCTCTCGCTCTCTCTTTCTCTCTTTCTTCCTCTCTATCTTTATCTTTCTCTCTCTCTCTCTGTCTCTCTCTCTCTCTCTCTTTCAATCTCCCTCTCACTCTCTCTCTATCACCCTCTCTATCTATCTATCTAACTACCAAACAATCTTTCTCCCTCGCCCTCACGCCCTCTCTCTCCTTCTGTCTCTCTATCTCTCATTCTCTCTCTCTTGGTCTGACACTCTCTATCTCCTTCTCTCTCTCTCTTTCTCTCTCTATCTCTCTATCTTACTCCTTCTCTCTCTCTTTCTCTCTCTCTCCCTTCCACTCTCTCTCTCGCTCTCTCCCTCAAACTCTCTCTCGCTCCCACTCCCTATCGTAATTTCTCTCTCTCTCACTTTCTCCCTCTCAATCTCTCTCTATCACTCCATTTTTCCATCTCTTCAACTCTCTCTCTATTTCTCTCTCCCTTCCTCTCCCTATTTCACTCCCAATCTCACTGTCCCTGTCTCTCTCAATCTCTCTCTCTATCTCTTCTCCCCCTTCTCTCTCTATCTCTCTTTCCCTCTCTCTCTCTCGCTCTTTCTCCATCACTCTCTCTCTCACTTTTTCCCTCGCACACACTTTCTCTCTCGGTCTGTCTGTCTCTCTCTCTCTCTCACTCTATGTCTCTTTCTTTATTTAAGTCTCTCCCTCTCTCTCTATCTCTCTCCCTCGCTCTCTCTCCCTCTCTCTCTATTACACTCTCTTTCTTCCTCTCGCTCTCTCGCTCCCCCACGCTCTCTCTCCCCCTATCATTATCCCCCTCTCTCTCACTCTCTCTATCTCTATCTCTTTTTCTCCCTCTCTCACTCTCTCTCTTTCTTCATCTCTCCCTCACTATATCTATCTCTCTCTTTCTCTCTTTCTCTTTCAATCTCCCTCTCACTCTCTCCCTCCCCCTCTCTATCTATCTCCCTATCACTCTCTCTCTCTCCTTCTCTTTCTCTCTCTCTCTCTCTCTCTCACTATCCCTCTCTCTCACACACTATCTCTCTATCTCTGTCTCACTCTATCTCTCTCTATCCCTCTCTCCCTCTCCCTATCTATCTTTCCATCGATCTATCTTTCTCTCTCTCTCCCTCCCTCTCCTTCTTTCGCTCCCACTCTCACTGTCCCTATCTCTCTCGATCTCTCTCTCTATGTCTATCTCTCTTCTCCCTCTCTCTCTATGTCTATCTCTCTTCTCCCTCTCTCTCTATCTCTCTTTCCTTCTCTCTCTGTCTCTCTCTCTTTCTCCTTCGCTCTCTCTATTCGTCTCTATCTCTTCTCCCTCACACACACACTCTCTCTCACACTTTCTCTCTATCTGTCTATCTCTATCTCTCTTTCTCCCCCGCACTCTCAATCTCTCTCTCTCCCACACACACATTCTCTCTCTATCTCTCTCTATCTTTTTCCCTCGCACTCTCTCTCTCGGTCTGTCTCTCTCTCTCTCTCACTCTATGTCTCTTTCTTTATTTCACTCTCTCCCTCTCTCTATCTTTCTCCTTCACTCTCTCCCTCTCTCTCTCTATCTTTCTCCATCTCTTCCTCTCTCCCTCTCTATCTCTCTGTCTTCATCTCTCTCTCTCTATCTTCATCTCTCTCTCTCTTTGTCTCTCTCTGTCCCTCTCTTTCTTTCTCTGCCTCTCTCTCTCTCGCCCTGTGTCTCTCTCCCTCCCTCTCCCTCTCTGGCTCCAACTCTCACTGTCCCCCTCTCTCCATATTTCTCTCTCTATCTCTATCTCTCATACACACTCTTTATCTCTATCTCCCTTTTCCCTCGTACACACTCTCTTTCTCTCTTGGTCGTTCTCTCTCTGTCCTTACCTCTCTCTCGCTCCTTCTCGCTCTTTCTCTTTCTCTCACTCTATCTATTTATTGATCTATCTTTCTCCCTCTCCCTCTGTCTCCCCTTCTCTCTTTCTCTCTCTCTCACTCTCTTTCCCTCTCTCTCGTTCTTTCTTCCTCCCTCTCTCTGTCCGTCTCTCCCTATCTCTCTCTCTCCTTTTCTCTCTCTCTATTTCTCTCTCCCACTCTCTCTCGCTCATTCTCTCACTCTCTCTCTCCCTCCCCCTCCCTCTCTCGTTCCCACTCTCTCTCTCTCTCTCTCACTTTCTTCTCTCTTTCTCTCACTTTTCTCTCTCTTTCTCTCTTTATCTCCCACACACACTCTATCTATTTTTCCATCTCTTCCTCTCTCTCCCTCTCTTTCTCTCTGTCTCTCTCTCTCTCTCTCTCTCTTTGTCTCTCTGTATCCCTCTGTTTCTCTCCTTGCCTCTCTCTCTCCCTCCCTCTCTGTCTCTCTCTCGCTCCCACTCTCACTGTCCCCCTCTCTCTAGTTTTCACTCTCTCTTTTTCTGTCTCTCTCACTCCCACTCTCTTTCTTTGTCTCTCTGCATCCCTCTGTTTCTCTCCTTGCCTCTCTCTCTCCCTCCCTCTCTGTCTCTCTCTCGCTCCCACTCTCACTGTCGCCCTCTCTAGTTTTCAATCTCTCTCTCTCTTTGTGTCTCTCTCACTCCCTCCCTCTCTCTCTCTCATTTTCTCTCTATCTCTATCTCTCTATCTCCATCACTCTCTCTCTCTTTCTTTCCCTCTCTCCCTCTCTTGATCTGTCTCTCTCCCTTTCTCCTTCTCTCTCTCTCTTTCTCTCTATCTCTTTCTCCCTCTATCTATCTCTCTCTATATCTCTCTCTTTGTGTCTCTCTCTCCCTTCCCCTCTCACTCGATTCCATTGTCACCGTTCCCATCTCTCTCATTCTCTCTATCCCTCTTTCTCCCCCACTCTCTCTCTCCCTCTCTCTTTCTTCCCCTCTCTCCCACTCTCGCTTCGTCTTTCTCCCTCTCCCCTTCTCCCCCTGTTCTCTCTATCTATCTATCTCTCTCTATCTCTCTCTCTCTTTCTCCCTCACACACTCTCTCTATCTCTCTCTCTTTCTCCCTCGCACTCTCTTTCCCTCGCACTCTGTCTCTCTTTATCGGTCCTTCTCTCTCTCTCTCTCTCTCTCGCTCCCTCCCTCTATCTCTATCGCTCTCTCTCTCTATCACTCTCCCTCTCTTTTTCCCTCGCTCACTAACTCTCTTTCTCTCTTTGTCTCTCTCTCACTCTATATTTCCCTCTCTCCCTCTCCTCTTTCAATCACCCTCCCTCTATGTCCCTGTCTCTCTCTGTGCCTCTCTCCCTCCCCCTTTCTCTCACTCTCTCTATCTCCCTCTCTCTCTCTCTCCATGTCTCCATTACCTCATCCTCTCTCTCTTTCTCTCATCCCCCTCGCTCTCTCTCTCCCCCACTCTCTCCCCCTCTTTTTATCAGACACACACACACACTCTCTCTCTCCCTCATACTCTCCCTCCTTCCCTCCCTCTCTCTCTCCCTCTCTCTGTCTCTTTCTCTCTCTCCCACTCTCTCTCTTGCTCATTCTCTCGCTCTCTCTCCCTCCCTCTCCCTCTCTCTAGCTCCCAATCTCTCTCTCTCACAGTCTCTCTTTCTCTCACTTTTCTATCTCTATCTGTCTTTCTCCCTCACACTCTTCACTCTCAATTTCTCCATCTCTTCCACTCTCCCTCTCTATCACTCTCTCTCTCTTTGTCTCTCTCTTTATGTCTCTCTCTCACTTTCTCCCTCGCCCTCTCTCTCTCACTCACTCTCTTTCCCTCTCCTTCATTCCCTTTCTCTCTCTCTCACTCTGTCTCACTCTCTCTCCCTGTCTATCTCTCTCCGTCTCTCGCTCTCTCTATCCATATATCTATATATTTATCTCTCTCCCTGTCTATCTCTTTCTCCCCCACTCTCTCTCTTGCTTGTTCTCTCTTTCTCTCTATCTCTCTCCCACTTTCTCTCTCTTGCTCCTCTCTCTCTCTCGCTTATTCTCTCTTTCTCTCTATCTCTCTCTCCCTCTCTCTCACTAACTCTCTCTCTGGATTTCTTCCTCCCTCAGACTCTCCCTCTCTTTCTTCCTCTCTCTCACACTCTCTCTCTATCTCTCCCTCTCTTCCTCCCCCTCTCTCTATCTCTCCCCCTCTCTCTATCTCTCTCTATTTCTCTCTCTATCGTTCCTTCTCTCTTTCTCTCTCTCTCGCTCATCCTCTCTCTTTCTCTCTCTCCCCCTCCCCTCTCTCCCCCTGCTCTCTCTATCCATCTATCTATATATCTATTTCTCTCACTCGTTCTCCCTCTCTCTGTCTCTTCCTCTCTCACACAAACTCTCTCTCCCCCTCTATCCCTCCCCCCTCTCTCTCCATCTCTCTCTGTCTCTCTCTATTGCTCCTTCTCTCACTCTCTCATTCATTCTATCTTTCTTTCTCTTCCCCCTTCCCTCTCTCTGTCCCTCTCTATCCCTATCTCTAAATTTTTCCCTCTCTCTCTTTCTCCCTCACACACACACACTCTCTGTCTCTTTTTCTCCCTCACACACACTCTGTCTCACTCTCTTTCTTTTACTCTCTATCTCTCTATGTCTCTCTCTCTGTCTCATTTTCTCTCTCTCATTTTCTACCTTGCCATCTCTCTCACTCAATCTCTTTCCATCTCTTTCTTTCCCTCCCTCCCTCTCTCACTCCGACTCACTCTCTCTCCCCCTGTCTATCTCTCTTAGTCTCTCACTCTCTCTATCCATCTATCTATATATCTATCTCTCTCGCTCGCTCTCTCCCTCTCTTTCTTTCCCTCCCCTTCTTTCCCTCTCTCCCTCTCTCACTACGTCTCTCTCTCTCCCTGTTTATCTCTCTCCATCTCTCGCTCCCTCTATCCATCTCTCTATAGTTATCTCTCTCCCTCACACACACACTCTCTCTCCTTCTCTCCTTCTTTCTATTTCTCTCACACACTCTCTCTCTTGCTCCTACTCTCTCTCTCTCCTTCTCTCTCTCTCTCCCACTCTCATTTTCTCCCTCTCTCTCTCACTCCCTCTCTGGATTTCTTCCTCGCTCTCGCTCTCTCTCTTTCTCTCTCTATCTTTCTCTCAATGTCTCTCACACACTGTCTCTCTCTCCCTCCCCCCTCTCTCCCTCTCTCTCTCTCCATCTCTCTATCTATCTATCTATCTATCTATCTATCTATCTATCTATATATATATCTTTCTCCCTCGCTCTTTCCCTCTCTCTCCTTCACTGTTTCTCTTGTTGTCATTCTCTCTTTGTCTGTCTCTCTCTTTTTCTATCTATTTCTCTCACTTTATCGCTCCTCTCTCTCATACTCAATATCTCTCTCTCTCGCTCCCTCTCTCTCTCTATCTCTCTCTTTGTTTATCTCTCTGTCATTGTCTCCATCTCTGTCTCTATCTTTCTCTATTTCTCTCTCTCTTTCTCTCTCACTTTATCTCTCACTTTCTCCCTCACACACTTTCTCTCTCTCTCCCTTTCTTTCCCTCTCTCCCTTACTCGCTCCGTTTCCCTATCTCTCTCTCCCTGACTCTCACGCTCTCTCTCTCACTCTCTCTTTCCTTCTCTCTCTCTCTCTCTCTCTCTTTCTTTCCTTCTCTCTCTCTCTCACTCTCTCTCCCTGTAAATCTCTCTCTGTCTCTCTCTCTCTATCCATCTATCTATATATCTATCTCTCTCCCTCACTCTCACTCTCTCCATCTCTCCGTCTCTCTCTCCCTGTCTCTCATGCTCTCCCTCCCTCTTTGTTTCCTTCTCTCTCACTATCTCTCTCTCTGTCTCCTCTGACTCTCTCTGTCTCACTTTCTCTCTCTTTCTCACTCTCTCTCTTTCTCTCATTCTCTCTATCTCACACACTCTCTCTCTTTCTCTCTGTGTCAACCTCTCTCCATCTCTCTCCCTCTATCCATCTATCTATATATATATATATATATCTCCCCCTCGCTCTCACTCTCTCCATCTCTTTGTCTCTCTCTCTCCTTGTCTTTCACACTCTCTCTCCCTCTTTCTTTACTTCTCTCTATCTACCTCTCTCTCTCCCCCGCACCCTCTCTCTGTCTCCTCTATCTCTCTCCCGCACTTTCTCTCTCCCGCACTCTCTCTCGCTCACTCTCTGTCCCCACTCTCTCTCTCCCTCTCACCCACTCTCGATCTATCCGTCTCTCTCCCTGTCTATCACTCTCCGTCTCTCTCTCTCCCCCTCCCCCTCTCTCTGTCTCTCGCTCCCCCTCTCTCTCTAATTTTGTCTCTCTCTCTCTCTTTATCCCGCTCTCTTTATTTATCTCTCTCTCAATGTCTCTCTCTCTGTCTTTATCGTTCTATGTATGCCTCACTCTCTCTCTCTTAGTTTTTCTCTCTCTCACATTCTCCCTCTCTCTCTTCCTCTATCTTTTTATTTCCCTCTCTCCCTCACTCGCTCTGTCTCTCTATCTCAATGTCTATCTCTCTCCATCCCTCTCTCTCTCCCTGCCTGTTAATCAATCTCCGTCTCTCTCTCTCTATCCATCTATCTATATTTCGGTCTCTCTCCCTCGCTCTCTCTGTCTCTCAGTCTCTCTCCCCGTCTCTCTCTCGCTCCCTCCCTCTCCCTCCCTCTCTATCTCTTGCTCTTTCTTCCTCTCAATCTCTCCTATTTGTCTCGCTCTCTGTCTTTCACTCACTCTGTCTCTCTCTATCTCCCAGTCTATCTCTCTTCGTCCCACTCTCTCTCCTTGTCAATCTCTCTCCGTCTCTCCCTTTATCTTACTCTCTCTCTCTCCATCTCTCTGTCTTTCTCTCTGCCTCTCACGCTCTCTCTCTCACTCTCTCTTACCTTCTCTCTCTCCCTCCCTCTCTCTTTCCTTATGTCTCTCTCTCCCTGTCAATCTCTCTCCATCTCTCTCTCTCCCCCTATCTATCTATATATATATATATATCTCCCTCGCTCTCACTCTCCCCATCTCTCTGTCTCTCGCTCCGTGTCTCTCACGCTCTCTCTCCCTTTGTTTCCTCCTCTCTCTATCTATCTTTATCTCTCTCCCTCGCACCTTCTCTCTCTCCCTCTCTGTCAGTCGCTCTTTCTTCCTCCCTTTCTCTCTATCTCTCACTCGCTCCATATCTCTCTCTCTTTCTCTCCTTCTCAATCTCTCTGTCCCTCTCTTTCTCTCCTTCTCAATCTCTCTATCTCACTCTCTCTATCCATCTATCTATATATCTATCTCTCTATATATCTATCTCTCTCCCTCGATCTCTCTTTCTGTCTCTCTCTCCCAGTCCTCACGCTCTCTCTTTCTCTTTCCCTCTCGCTCTCTCCCTCTCCCTCTCTCTCTTTCCTTCTCTCTCTCTCCCTGTCAATCTCTCTCCGTCTCTCTCTCTATCCATCTCTCTTTATATATCTTTCTCCCCGCTCTCTCTCTCTCCGTCTCTCTTTCTCTCTCCCTGTCTCTCCCTGTCTCTCACGCTCTCTCTCTATCACTCTCTCTTCCCCTATGTCTCTCTCTCACTCCCTTGCTCTCTCTCACACACACTCCCTCTCTTAATTTCCTTCTCCTTCGCCCTCATACATTCTCTCTCTATCTCTCTCTCCTCTCTCTCTCTCTCTCACTTTCTTTCTCGCACACATGCTCTCTCTCTTACTCTTCTCCCCCCTCGCACTCTCACTCTCTCTCTATCTCTCTCTCTCTCTCACTCTCACTCTCTCTCACACACACACTCTCTCTCTTTCTTTCCCTCTCACCCTCTCTCACTCTATCTGTCTCTCTCTCCCTGTCTATCACTCTCCGTCTCTCTCTCCTCTCTCTCTTTCCCTATCTATCTATCTATCTATCTATCTATCTGTCTATCTATCTATCCATCTATCTTTCTCCCTCACTATTTCCCTCTCTCTCATTCTCTCTCTCTCGTTGTCTTTCTCTCTTCCTCTGTCTCTCTCTTTCTCCCTCTCTCTCTCTATGTCTCTCACTCCTTCTCTCTCTCTCTCCCCACCCCTCTCTCTCGCTCCCTCTCTCTAAATATCTCTCTCTCTCTATTTCTCTGTCTTTGTTTACCTCTCTCTCTGTCTCTATCTTTCTCTATCTCTCTCTCTCTTAGTTTTTCACTCTCTCACTTTCTCCCTCGCTCTTTCTTTTTCTCTCCCTTTCTTTCCCTCTCTCGCTCACTCGCTCCGTCTCTTTGTCTCTCTCTCCCAGTCTCTTACGCTCTCTCTCTCTCACTCTCTCTTTCCTTCTATCTTTTTGTATTTTTTCCTTCTCCCTCTTTCTCTCTCTCCCCTTCTCTCTCTCTATATCTCCCTTTCTTTCTCTCTCACTTCTTCTCTCTCACTCTCCCTCCCTCCCTCTCTCTCTCGCTATCTCTCCCTCTCCCTCACTCTCTGTCTCTTGCTCTTTCTTCCTTCCCCCTTCTCTCTATCCGGCTCGCACTCTCTCTCTCACTCTCTCCGTCTCACTCACTCTTTCTCTCTCACTCTCTCCATCACCGTCTTTCCATCTCCCTATCCATCTATCTATATATTTATCTCTCTCTTGCTCTCTCTCCGTCTATCTATCTCTCTCCCTATCTCTCACGCTCTCTCTCTCTTTCTCACTCTCCCTTACCTTCTCTCTCTCTCTCTCTCTATCTTTCCTTATGTCTCTCTCTCCTTGTAAGTCTCTCTCCGTCTCTCTCTATCCATCTATCTATATATCTATCCTACTGCCTCGCACTCACTCTCTCCGTCTCTCTGTCTCTCACACTCATTCTCTCTTTCTTTCCTTCTCTCTCTCTCTCTATGTCTCTCTCTCCCTCGCACATTCTCTCTCTCTCACGCGCACCATCTCTCTCTCTCTCAATCTCTCTCTATCTGTCTCTCTATCTATTTCCCTCACATCTTCTCACTCTCTCCTCCCTCTCACTCTCTCACTTTCTCCCTCGCACACACTCTCTCTCACTCTCGCCCCCACGCACTCTCTCCCTCTCTATCTCTCTCTCTCTCTCTCTCTCTCTCTTTCTTTTGCTCTCACCCTCTCTTGGGCTGTTTGTCTCTCTCTCCTTGTCTATCACTCTCCGCCTCTCCGCCTCTCTCTATCTATCTGTCTATCTATCTATCTATCTTTCTCCTTCGCACTTTCCTTCTCTCCTGCACACTCTCTCTCTCGCCGTCTTTCCCTCTTTCTTAATCTCTCTCTTTCTCTATCTCTCTCTCTTACTTGCTCCTCTCTCTCTCTCATGCTCATTATTTCGCTCTCTCTCGCTCTCCCCCTCCCCTCTCTCTCTCCCTCTCTCTCTCTCACTCTCTCTCTCTTTGTTTATCTCTCTCTCATTGTCTCTCTCTCAGTCTCTATCATTCTCTATCTCTCTCTATCTCTATATATATCTCTCTCAGTTTTTCTCTCTCTCACTTTCCACCTCACACACTCTCTCTCTATATCTCCCTTTCTGTCCCTCGTTCTCTCTGTCTCTTTGTCTATCTCTCATCGTCTCTCACACACTTACACTCTCTCACTCCCTTTCTTCCTCTCTCTCTCGATCTCTCGCTCTCTCTCTCTCTATCTCTCTCACTCTCTCTCTCTTTCTCTTTCTCGCTCTCTCTGTCTCCCTCTCTCTCCCTCTCTCTCTCTCTCTTTCCTTCTCTCTCTCTATCTCTCTCTCTCTCGCTGCTTCTCTCTCTCCATCTCTTTGTCTCTCACCCTCTCTTTTTCTCTCTCTTTCTCGACTATCTCCCTCTCTCTCACTGCCAATCTCTCTCTTTGTCTCTCTCTATCTATCTATCTAACTATCGAACAATCTTTCTCCCTCGCCCTCATTCCTTCTCTCTCCCTTTCTCTATCTCTCATTCTCTCTATCTTCATTTCTCTCTCTCTCTTTCTCTCTCTATCTCTCTATCTCACTCCTTTTCTCTCCCTTCCACTCTCTCTCTCGCTCCATCTCTCTCTCTCTCGCTCCATCTCTCTCTCGCTCCCACTCTCTCTCGTTATTTCTCTCTCTCACTTTCTCCCTCTCAATCTCTCTCTCTATCACTCTATTTTTCCATCTCTTAAACTCTCTTTGTCTCTCTCTCCCTCCCTCTCCCTCTCTCGCTCCCACTCTCACTATCCATCTCTCTCTCAATCTCTCCCTCTCTATATCTATCTCTCTTCTCCCTCGCTCTCTCTCTCTCTATCTCTCTTTCCCCCCTCTCTCTCTCTCTCTTTCTCCTTCGCTCTCTCTGTTCCTCTCTATCTGTTCTTCGTCACACACTATCTCTCTCTCACTCACACTTTCGCTCTATCTGTGTATCTCTATCTCTCTTTCTCCCTCACACTCTCAATCGCTCTCTCTCTCTCTCTCACACACACACACACACATTCTCTCTCTCTATCTTTATCTATCTTTTTTCCCTCGCACTCTCACTCTCTCTCTCGGTCTATCCCTCTCTCTCTCCTTCTCTTTATCTCTCTCCCTCTCTCTTTCTCTCTCTTTTTCTCCGCTATCCCCCATCTCTCTCACTCACTTCCAATCTCTCTCTCTCTCTCTCTCTCTCTCTCACTCTGTCTCACTTTATCCATCTCTCTCTATCCATCTAACTATCGAACAATCTTCTCCCTCACCCTCACGCCCTCTCTTTCCTCGCTCTCTCCAACTCGGTCTGACTCTCTCCATCTCCCTCCCTCTCTCTCCATTTCTCTTTCTCTCTCTTTCTGTCTCTATCTATTTATCTCACTCCTTCTCTCTCTCCCTCGTAATTTCTCTCTCTATCACTTTCTCCCTCTCAATCTCTCTCTATCACTCTATTTTTCCATCTCTTCAACTCTCTCTCACTCTGACTCTCTCTCCCTCCCTCTCCCTCTCTCGTTGCCACTCTCACTGTCCCTGTCTCTCTCAATCCCTCTCTCAATCTCTATCTCTCTTCTCCCTCACTCTCACTCTCTCTCTCTTTGTATCTCCCTATCCCTCTCTCTCTTTCTCCTTCTCTCTCTCAATCTCTCTCTCACACACACACACACATTCTCTCTCTATCTCAATCTATCTTTACCCATCGCACTCTCTCTCTATCGATCAGTCTCTCTCTCTCTCTCACTCTATATCTCTTTCTTTATTTCACTCTCTTCCTCTCTCTATCTATCTTTCTCCCTTGCTCTCTCTCCCCCCTCTCTTCCTCTATCTATCTTTCTCCCTCGCTCTCTCTCCCCCACTCTCTCTTTCTTCCTCCCTATCTCTCTCAATCTCTCTCTCTTTCTCTCTCTCACTTTCAGCCTCTCTCCCTCGCTATCTCTATCTCTCTCTTTCTCTCTCTCTCTCTCTCTCTCTCTTTCGATCTCCCTCTCACTCTCTTCCTCCCTCTCTCTATCTATCTCCCTATCACTCTCTCCCTATCTTTCTCCCTCTCTCTCACACACACTCTCTCTCTATCTCTATCTCTCTTTCTCCCCCCCTCTCTCTCTCTCTTTATCTCTCTTTCTTCCTCTCTACCTCGCTATCTCTTCCTCTCTTTTTCTCTCTCTCTCTTTCAATCTCCCTCTCACTCTCTCTCTATCCCTCTCTTTATCTATCTATCTAACTACCAACCAATCTTTTTCCCTCGCCCTCACGCCCTCTCTCACCCTCTCTCTATCTCTCATTCTCTCTCTCAGTCTGACTCTCTCTTTCTCCCTCCCTCTCTCTCTATTTTTTTTCTCTCTCTCTCTCTTTCTCTCTCTATCTTTCTATCTCACTCCTCCCTCTCTTTCTCTCTCTCTCTCGTTCCCTCTCTCTCTCTCGCTCCCACTCTCTCTCTCGTAATTTCTCTCTCTCTCACTTTCTCCCTCTCAATCTCTCTCTCTATCACTCTATTTTTCCATCTCTTCAACTCTCTCTCTCTCTATGTCTCTCTCTCCCTCCCTCTCTCACTGCCACCCTCACTGTCCCTGTCTCTCTCAATCTCTCTCTCTCTCTATCTCTCTTCTCCCTCGCTCTCTCTATCTCTCTTTCCATCTGTCTCTCTCTCTCTTTCTTCTTCGCTCTCTCTGTTCCTCTCTATCTTTTCTCCCTCACACACACTCTCTCTCTCACTTTCTCTCTATTTGTCTATCTCTATCTCTCTTTCTCCTTCTCCCTCGCACTCTCAATCTCTCTCTCTCCCTCACACACATACACATACACAATCTCTATCTCTATCTTTATTTATCTTTTTCCCTCGCACTCTCTCTCGGTCTGTCTCTCTCTCTCTCTCACTCTATGTCTCTTTCTTTATTTCACTCTGTCTCTATCTTTCTCCCTCGCTCGCTCTCCTCCTCCTCTCTCTCACTCTCTCTCTCTCTCTATCTATCTATCTATCTAGCTTTCTCCCTCTCTCTCTCTCCCTCCCTCTCCCTCTCCCTCTCTCTCTTTTTCTTCCTCTCTCTCTCTCTCGCTCCCCCTCTCTCACTCCCTATTTTTCTCCCTCTCTCTCTCTATCTCTCTTTCTCCCTCTCTCTCTCTCACTCTCTCCCTCTCTCTCTCCCTCTATCTCTCTCTCACTCTCTCTTTCTTCCTCTCTCTCTCGCTCCCCTCTCTCTCTCCCTATCTTTCTCCCTCTTTCTCACACTTTCTCTCTCTCTCTCTTTTTATCTCTCTTTCTCCCTCGATCTCTCTCTTTACCTCTCTCTCTCTCTTTCTCTCTTTCTCTCTTTTTTTTCCTCTCTCCCTCGCTATCTCTATCCCTCTTTCTCTCTTTCTCTCTCTTTCTTCCTCTCTCCCTCGCTATCTCTATCTCTCTCTTTCTCTCTCTCTTTCAATCTCCCTCTCACTCACTCTCTATCCCTCTCTCTCTATCTATCTATCTAACTATCAAACAATCTTTCTCCCTCGCCCTCACGCCCACTCTCACCTTCTCTCTCTATCTATCTCTCATTCTCTCTCTCGGTCTGACTCTCTCTATCTCCATCCCTCTCTCTCTATTTCACTCTCTCTCTCTTTCTCTCTCTATCTTTCTATCTCACCCCTTCTTTCTCTCTTTCTGTCTCTCTCTCCCTCTCTCCCTCTCTCTCTCTCAAACTCTCTCTCGTTCCCACTATATCCCTCATAATTTCTCTCTCTCTCTCTCTCTCACTTTCATCCTCTCAATCTCTCTCTCTATCACTCTATTTTTGCATCTCTTCAACTCTCTCTCTCCCTCCCTCTCCTTCTCTCCATCTTTTTATCTCTCTCTCTCTCCCTCTCTCTCTCGCTCCCTCTCATTATCTCTCCCTCTCCCACACACATATTCTATCTCTATCACTCTCTCTCTCGGTATGTCTGTCTCTCTCTCTCTCATTCTATGTCTCTCTCGTTATTTCACTCTCTCCCTCTCTCTATTCTATCTTTCTCCATCGCTCCTCTCCCTCTCTCACTATCTCACTCTCTCTTTCTTCCTCTCTCTCTCTCTCTTTATCAATCTTTCTTCCTCGCTCTCACTACCTCTCTCTTTCTCTCACTCTCTCTCTCGCTCCCCCCTCTCTCTCCCTATCTTTCTCCCTCTCTCTCACACTTTCTCTCTATCTCTATCTCTCTTTCTCCCCTAACCTCTCTCTCTCTCTTTCTCTCTATCACTCTCTTTCTTCCTCTCTCCCTCGCTATCTCTATCTCTCTCTTTCTCTCTCTCTATTTCAATCTCCCTCTCACACTCTCCCTCCATGTCTATCTATCTATCTCCCTATCACTCTCTCTCCCTCTCCCTATCTTTATCTCTCTCTCTCTTTCAATCTCGCCCTCACTCTCTCTCTATCCCCCTCTCTCTCTATTTATCTATCTAACTACCAAACAATCTTTCTCCCTCGCCCTCACGCCCTCTCTCTCCCTCTCTCTCTATCTCTCATTCTCTCTCTCTCTCGGTCTGACACTCTCTATCTCCTTCTCTCTCTCTCTCTCTTTCTCTCTCTATATCTCTATCTTACTCCTTCTCTCTCTCTCCCTTCCACTCTCTCGCTCTCTCTCTCCCTAAAACTCTCTCTCGCATCCACTCCCTCTCGTAATTTCTCTCTCTCTCTCACTTTTTCCCTCTCAATCTCTCTCTATCACTCCATTTTTCCATCTCTTCAACTCTCTCTCTATTTCTCTCTCCCTCCCTCTCCCTCTCTCGCTCCCACTCTCATTGTCCCTATCTCTCTCAATCTCTCTCTCTCTAAATCTCTTCTCCCCCCTCTCTCTATCTCTCTTTCCCTCTCTCTCTCTCGCTCTTTCTCCTTCACTCTCTCGGTTCCTCTCGATCTCTTCTCCCTCACACACAAACACACACTCTCTCTCACTTTCCCTCTATCTGTCTATCTCTATCTCTCTTTCTCCCGCGCACTCTCAATCTCTCTCTATCTTTTTCCCTCACACACTCTCTCTCTCGGTCTGTCTGTCTCTCTCTCTCACTCTATGTCTCTTTGTTTATTTAACTCTCTCCCTCCCTCTCTATCTTTCTCCCTCGCTCTCTCTCCCTCTCTCTCTCCTTCTCTCTCTCACCCTCTTTCTTCCTCTCGCTCTCTCGCTACCCCCGCTCTCTCTCTCCCTATCTTTATCCCTCTCTCTCACACTTTCTCTCTCACTCTCTCTATCTCTATCTCACTTTCTCCCTCTCTCACTCTCACTCTCTCTCTTTCAATCTCCCTCTCACTCTCCCCCTCCCTCTCTCTATCTATCTCCCTATCACTCTGTCTCTCTCTCTCTCCTTCTCTTTGTCTCTCTTTCTCTCTCTCTCTCTCACTATTCCCCTCTCTCTCACACTATCTATCTATCTCTCTCTCACTCTATCTCTCTCTATCCCTCTCCCTCTCCCTATCTATCTTTCCATCGATCTATCTTTCTCTCTCGCACTCATGTCCACTCTCTCTATATCTCATTCTCTCTCTCTCTCTCTCGGTCTGACTCTCTAGATCTCCATCCCTCTCTCTCTCTATTTCTCTCTCTCTCACTATCTCTCTATCTCACTCTCTCTCTCTCTCTCCCCTCCACTCTCTCTCTCTCAAACTCTCTCTCACTCCCACTCTCTCTCTCGTAATTTCTCTCTCTCACTTTCTCCCACTCAATCTCTCTCTATCACTCTATTTTTCCATCTCTACAACTCTCTCTCTCCCTCCCTCTCCTTCTCTCCCTCCCACTCTCACTGTCCCTATCTCTCTCAATCTCTCTCTATCTCTATCTCTCTTCTCCCTCTCTCTCTCTATCTGTCTTTCCCTCTCTCTGTCTCTGTCTATCTCTTTCTCTTTCGCTCTCTCTTTCTCCTTCGCTCTCTCTATTCCTCTCTATATCTTCTCCCTCACACACACACTCTCTCTCTCACACTTTCTCTCTATCTGTCTATCTCTAACTCTCTTTCTCCCCTGCTCTCTCAATCTTTCTCTCTCCCACACACACATTCTCTCTCTCTATCTCTCTCTATCTTTTTCCCTCGCACTATCTCTCTCGGTCTGTCTGTCTCTCTGTCATTCTATGTCTCTTTCTTTATTTCACTCTCTCCCTCTCTATCTATCTTTCTCCTTCACTCTCTCTCTCCCTCTCTCTCTATCTTTCTCCATCTCTTCCTCTCTCCCTCTCTATATCTCTATCTCTCTATCTTCATCTCTCTCTCTCTGTCTCTCTCTGTCCCTCTCTTTCAATCACTCTCCCTCTATGTCCCTGTCTCTCTTTGTGCCTCTCTCCCTCCCCCTTTCTCTCACTCTCTCTATCTCCCTCTCTCTCTATGTCTCCATTACCTCCTCATCCTCTCTCTCTCTCTCATCCCCCTCGCTCTCTCTCTGTCCCACTCTCTCACCCCCTCTCTGTGTCACACACACACACTCTCTCCCTCCCTCATACTCTCCCTCCCTACCTCCTTCTCTCTCTTTCTCCCTCTCTCTATCTCTTTCTCTCTCTCCCACACTCTCTCTTGCTCATTCTCTCGCTCTCCCTCCCTCCCTCTCCCTCTCTCTAGCTCCCAATCTCTCTCTCACTGTCTCTCTCTCTCTCACTTTTCTCTCTCTGTCTGTCTTTCTCCCTCACACTCTTCACTCTCAATTTCTCCATCTCTTCCTCTCTCCCTCTCTATCACTCTATCTCTCTGTCTTCATCTCTCTCTCTCTCTCTCTCTATGTCCCTCTCTTTCTCTCTTTGCCTCTCTCTCCTTGTCTCTCTCTCCCTCCCTCTCCCTCACTGGCTCCAACTCTCACTGTCCCCCTCTCTCTCTATCGCTCTCTATCTCTCTCTCTCATACACTTTCTCTATCTCTATCTCCCTTTTCCCTCGCACACACTCTCTTTCTCTCTTGGTCGTTCTCTCTCTCCCTCTCTCCCTCTCGCTCTCTCTCGCTCTTTCTCTTTCTCTCACTCTATCTATTTATCGATCTTTCTCCCTCTCCCTCTGTCTCCCCTTCTCTCTCCCTCTTTCTCTCTCACTCACACTCTCCCCCTCTCTCTCTCTCTCTCTCGCTCTTTCTTCCTCCCTCTCTCTGTCCGTCTCTCCCTATCTCTCTCTCTTTCTCTCTCTCTCTCTTTCTCTCTCTCTCTCTTTCTCTATCTCACTCTCCCACTCTCTCTCTCTCATTCTCTCACTCTCTCTCCCTCCCTCTCCCTCTCTCTCGCTCCCACTCTCTCTTAATCACTTTCTTCCCTCTTTCTCTAACTTTTCTCTCTCTTTGTCTATGTCTCTCTCACACACACTCTCTCTCTACTTCTCCATCTCTTCCTCTCTCTCCCTCTCTTTCTCTATGTCTCTCTCTCTCTCGCTCTCTCTCTCTTTGTCTCTCTGTGTCCCTCTGTTTCTCTCTTTGCCTCTCTCTCCCCGTCTCTCTCTCCCTCCCTCTTTGTCTCTCTCTCGCTCTCACACTCACCGTCCCCCTCTCTCTAGTTTTCACTCACTATCTCTCTTTCTCCCTCGCTCTCTCTCTCTATCTATCTCTTACTCTCTCACACTACAATTTCTCTATCTCTCTTTTTCCCTCGCACTCCCTCTCTCTCTGTCGCTCTCTTTATCACCTTCTCTCACTCTTTCTCTCTCTCTTTCTCCCTCGCACTCTTTCTCTCCTTCTCTATGTCTCTCTCATTTTCTCTCTCTATCTCTCAATGTCTCTCTCTCTCTATGTCTCTATCTCTCACTTTATCTCTCTCTCACTCTCCCTCTATCGTGTTGTCTCTCTCGCTCTCTTTCTATCCCCCTATCTTCTCTCGCGTCGTCTCTCTCTCTCCCTGTCTATCTCTCTCCATATCTCCTTCTCGCTCTCTTTATCTATCTCTCCCCCTCGCTCTCCCTCCCTCCCTCTCTCTTTTTCTCCCTCTCTCTCTTTCCTTCTCTCTCTCCCCCTCCTATCCTCTCTCTCTCTCGCTCCCTCCCTCCCACTCCCTCTCTCTCACACACTCTCTCTCACTCTCTCTCTTTATCTCTATCTCTCGATCTTTCTATCTCTCTCTCACTGACTCCCTTCCTATCTCTCTCTTTCTCACTCACTATTTCTCTCTCTGTCTCTCTATATGTCTATCTCTCTCTCTATGCCTCTCTCTCTTTTAGTCTCAATCTCTCCCTCCCTGTCTCTCTCTATCCCCCTGTCTCTCTCTCCATCGCTCTCTCTCGCTCTTTCCCTTTCTTTCATTCTCTACCTAACTATCTATCGATCAATCTTTCTCTCCCCTCTCTCTCCTTCCGTCTCTCTCTCTATCTCTCACGCCCTCCTTCCTTCACTCCCCATCCCTCTCTCTTTCTCTCTATCTCATTCTCACTCTCTCTCGCCCTCCTTCCCTCACTCCCTCCCCCTCCTTCTCCCTCTCCCTCTCTCACTCCGTCTCTCTCTCCCTATCTATCTCTCTTCGTATCTCTCTCTCGCTCTCTCTATCTATCTATATCTCTCTCCCTCACTCTCTCTCCCTCTCTCTCGTTGGCTCTCTCCCTTTCGCTCTCTCTCCCTCCCTCCCTCTCCCTCTCTCTCACACACTCTCTCTCTCTCGCAATCTCTCTCTCTTTATCCTTCTCTCTCTCCCTCTTTCTCTCTCACATACTCTCTCTTTATCTCTATCTCTCATTCTATCTATCTATTTCCCTCTCACTCTCTCCCTCTATCTCTTTTATCTATCTATCTATCTATCTCTTTCTCCCTCGCATACACACTCTCTCTCACACACACTCTCCCTCTCTCTCTCTCCCTCTCTCTCTCTCCCTCTCACTCTCTCCCTCTATCTCTTTTATCTATCTATCTATCTCTTTCTCCCTCGCATACACACACTCTCTCTCTCACACACACTCTCTCCCTCTCTCTCTCCCTCTCTCTCTCCCTCTCTCTCTCTCTCTCTCTTTATCTCTGTCTCTCTTTCTATCTATCAATATCTTTCTCACTCACTCCCTCTCTCTCTCTCACTCTCTCTCTCACTCTTTCTCTTTCGCAATCTCTCTCTCTTTATGCCTCTCTCTCCCTCTTTCTCTCTCGCTCTCTCTCTCTCTCTTTATCTCTATCTCTCTTTCTATCTATCTATCTCTCTCTCACTCACACCCTCTCTCTCTCTCTCACTCACTCTATCTCTTTATCTCTCTCTCCCTCTTTCTCTCTCACTCTCTCTCTCTTTCTCTCTCACTCTCTCTATCAATCTATCTATCTCACTCAATCTTTCTCTCTCTATCCCTATGTCTGTTTGTCTCTCACTCTATGCCTCTCTCTCTCACTCTCAATATCTCTCTCTCCCTCTCACTCTGTCTCTCTCTATTGCTCTCTCTCTTTCTCCATCTATCTATTTATCGATATATCTTTGCCCCTCTCTATCTTCCCCCGTATCTCCTTCTATCTATATCTCCCTAACCCTCCCTCACTCCCTCTCCCTCTATCCTTCTATCTTTGTCACTCTCTACCCTCTCTCACTCTATCGCTCTCACTCGCCCTCCCACCCTCACTTCCTCCCTCTCTCTCTTTCTGTCCAACTCTCTCTATCTCTCTCTATCTCTCTCTATCTCCCCATCTCTCCCTCTCTCTCTCTCTCTATTGCTCTCCCTCCCTCTCTCTCTCTGTTTCTCTCTCACACTCTCTCTTTATCTCTATCTTTCTATCTATCTATCTCTCACTCACTCCCTCCCTCTCTCTCTCCCACTCACTGTCCATCTCTCTCTCTCTATGCCTCTCTCTCTTTCACTCTCAATCTCTCTCTCTCTCTCTCTCTCTCACACACACACACACACTCTCTCTCTATCCCTCTCTCTCTCTCTATCGCCCTCTCTCTCTATTACTCTCTCTCTATCTCTATCTTTCTATCTATCTATCTCCCACTCACTCCCTCCCACTCTCTCTGTCTCTCACTCACTGTCTGTCTCTCTCTCTATGCCTCTCTCTCTTGCACTCTCAATCTCTCTCTCTCTCTCACACACACATACACACACACTCTTTCTATCCCTATCTATCTATCTCTCTCTCTATCTCCCCATCTCTCCCTCTCTCTGTCTCCCTCTGTTGCTCTCTCTGCCCCTCTCTCTCTCCCTATTTGTCTCTCACTCTCTCTCTTTATCTCTATCTTTCTATCTATCAATCTCTCACTCACTCCCTCCCTCTCTCTCTCTCACTCACTCTTCTCTCTTTATCTCTCTGTCTGTCTGTCTCTCTCTATCCCTCTCTCTCACTATCACTCTCTCTCGCCATTTCTCTTTCTCTCTTTCTCTATCTATCTATCTATCGATCTATCTTTCTCACTCTCTCTCTCCCTCCCTTTCTGTCTCTCTCCTTCTCTCTCTCTCTCTCTATCTATCTATCGATCTATCTTTCTATATCTCTTTATCTTTATCTCTCTTTCTATCTATCTCTCTCTCTCTCACTCACTCCCTCTCTCTGTCTCACTCACTCTGTCTCTCGATCAGTATCTCTCTCTCTCTCTCGCTCTCTCTCTCTTTTACAATCTTCCCACTCTCTCTCTTTTGCTCGCTCCTTCTCTCACCCTTTGTCTCACACACACATACACACACTCTCTCTCCCTCCCTCCTCTCTCTCGCCCCCGCTCTCTCTCTCTCCCTTTCTCTCTCTCACTCACTTTCTTGCTCTCTCCCTTTCTCCTTTGCACACACACACAGACACTCTCACTCTCTGTCCATGTCTCCATCTCTTCCCCCTCTCTCCCTCTTTTTGTCTAACTCCCTCTCCATCTCTCTCTCTGTGTGTCTCTCTCTCTCTGTCTCACTTTATCTCTATCTCTCCCTATCTTTCTCTCTCTCCCTCTCTCTACCTTTCTATCTCTCTTTTTATCTATCTCTCTCTCTTTATCTATCCCCCCTCTCTCTGTCTCCATCTTTCTCTCTCTCACTTTATCACTTTCTCTCTCCCCTCTCTCCCTCCCTCTCTCTCTTCTTCAGAATCTCTCTCTCCCTCTTTCTCTCTCACTTTCTCTCTCTTACACTATTTCCCCTCGTACACTCTCTCTTTCTATCACTCTCTCACTCTCTCCCTGTCTATCTCTCTCCGTATCTCTCTCTCGCACTCTCTATCTATTTATCTATCTATCTCTCTCCCTCGCTCTCTCTCCCACTCTCTCTCTCCCTCCCTCCCTACCTCTCTGTCTCGCTCCCTCCCTCCCACTCCCTCTCTCTCGTACTCTCTCTCTCTCACTCTCTCTCTCTCTATCCCCCACTCTCTCTCTGTATCTCTATCTCTCTTTCTATTAATCTCACTCTCTCACTCACTCCCTCTATCTCTCTCTCACTCGCTCTCTCACTCACTCTCTCTCTCTCTCCCTCTCTCCCCCCCTCTTTCTCACTCACACTCTCTCTCTTTATCTCTATCTCTCTATCTTTCTATCTATCTATCTATCTCCCTCTCACTCACTCCCTCCCTGTCTCTCTCTCTCTCACTCGCTCTTTCGCTCTCTATCTCTCAATCAGTCTCTCTCTCTCTCATTATACCCCTCCCTCTTTCAGTCCCAATCTATCTCTATGTCTCTCACTCTCCCTCTCTTTCTCTTTCTCTATCGCTGTCTCTCACTCTTTCTCTTTCTTTCTTTCTCAATTTATCTATCTTTCTCCCCCCTCCCACTCTCTCCTTCTCTGTCTCTCTCTCGCCCTTCTTCCCCCACTCCCTCCCCGTCCCACTTTCTCTATATCTCTCTCTCTCTATGCCTCTCTCTCTTTCACTCTCAATTTCTCTCTCTCTATCTCTCTCTCACTTTGTCTCTCTTTATCCCTCTCTCTCTATCGCTCTCTCTATCACACTCTCGCTCTTCTCTTTCTCTCTTTCTCTATCTATCTATCTATCGATCTATCGATCTATCTTTCTCCCTCTCTCTCTCCCCCTCTCTCTACTTTCCTCTCTCTCTCTCTCGCCCTCCCTCCCTCACTCCCTCCCCCTCTCTCTTTCTCTCTATCTCTCTCTCTTACACACTCTCTCTCGCTCTTTCTTCCTCCCTCTCTCTCCCTCCCTCTCTCTCTCCTTCTCTCTCTCTCTTTCTCACCCTCCCTCTCTCACTCCCTCCCCCTCTCTCTTTCTCTCTATCTCCCTCTCACACACACACTCTCTCTCGCTCTTTCTTCCTCCCTCTCTCTCAGTATGACTCTCTCTCTTTCTCTATCAATCTCTCTCTCACTCACTCTTACTCTCACTTTCTCTCTCTCTATCTCTCTCTCTTTGCCCGTCTCTCTCTATGTCTCTACCTCAATGTGTCTATCTCTCTCTCCTTATCTTTTTCTCTCTCTCCCTCTCTATATCTCTCTCTGTCTCTCTCTATCTCTCTATCTATCTCTCTCTCTATGTCTCCATCTTTCTCTCTCTATTACTTTATCTCTCTGTCTTTCTCCCTCTATATATCTCTCTCCATCTTTCTCTCACGCAATCTCTCACACACACACTCTCTCTCTCTCTTTATCCTCTCTCTCCCTCTTTCTCTCTCACACACTCTCTCTCTTTATCTCTATCTCTCATTTTATCTATCTATCTCTCTCTCACTCACTCTCTCTCTTTATCTCTATCTCTCCTTTTATCTATCTATCTCTCTCTCACTCACCCTCCCTCTGTCTCACTCACTCTGTATCTCTAGTTTCTCTCTCCCTCCCTCTCGCTCTCTCTCTCTCCCTCTTTCTCCCTCATGCTCTCTCTTTATCTCTATCTCTCTTTCTATCTATCTATCTCTCTCTCACTCACTCACTCCCTCTCTCTCTCCCACCCTCTCTCTCTCTCTTTCTTTCTCCTTATCCCCCTCTCTCTCACTCTTTCTCTCTCCTTATCCCTCTCTCTCTCACTCTTTCTCTCTCCTTATCCCTCTCTATCTCCCTCTTTCTCTCTCTCTCTCCATTTATCTCTATCTCACTTTCTATCTATCCATCTCTCTCTCTCACTCACTCCCTCCCTCTCTCTCTCTCAGACTCTCCCTCTCTCCCTCTTTCTCTCACACACACTCTCTCTCTTTAACTATATCTCTCTTTCTATATATCTATCTTCCTCTCACTCACTCCCTCTCTCTTACTCACTCTTTCTCCCTCAATGTCTCTCTCTCTCTATGCCTCTCTCTCTCTTACTCTCAATCTCTCTGTCCCTCTCACTCTGTCTCTCTCTATCCCTCTCTCTCTATCGCTCTCTCTCGCGCTTTCTCTTTCTCTCTTTCTCTATCTATCTATCGGTCTATCTTTCTCCCTATCTCTCTCCCCCTCTCTCTCTCCTTCTATCTCTATCACTCTCACCCTCCCTAACTCCCTCCCTCTCTCTCCTTCTATCTCTATCTCTCTCTATCCCTCTCTCTCTTTATCGCTCTATCTCACCGTCCCTCCCTTACTTCCTCCCTCTCTCTCTTTTTGTCCGACTAACCCTCTTTCCTCTCTCTCCTCTCTCTCTCTCTCCCTCCCTCACTTCCTCCCTCTCTCTCTTTTTGTCCGACCCTCCCTATCTCTATCTCTCTCCTCTCTCTCTCTCTCTCTCTCCCTCCCTCTCCCCCTCTCTCACTCTTTCTCTCTCGCAATCTCTCTATCTCTTTATCCTCTCTCTCCCTCTTTCTCTCTCACACACACTCTCTCTTTATCTCTATCTTTCATTCTATCTATCTATCTATCTCTCATTCACTCCCCCTCTCTTTCTCCCACTCTCTCACTCTCACACTCTCTCTCAATCTATCTCTCTCCCTCTATGTCCATGTCTCTCTCTCCCTCTCTCTCACTCTTTCTCTATGTCTTAATCTCTTCTTTCTCGTTGTCTCTCTCTAACTCTCTCTATCTCTCTCTCTCACCCAGCTTCGCTCTCTCTCCCTCCCTTTCTCTCTCTCCCTCTCTCTATCACTCTCTCTCTCTCCCTCTCCCACTCCCTCTTTCCCTCTCACTCTCTATCTCTTGATCTCTATCTCTCTTTATATCTATCTAGCTCTCTCTCACTCACTCCCTCTCTCTGTCCCACTCACTTGGTCTCTCTATCTCTCTCTCACTCTCGCTCTCTCTCTCTCCCACATTCTCTCTCACACTCTCTCTCTCTTTATCTCTATCTCTTTTTCTATCTCTCTATCTCAATCTCACTCACTCCCTCTCTCTCTCTCTCACTCTTTCCCTCTCTCTCTCTCTCACTCACTCTTTCACTCTCTATCTCCCTCTTTCTCTCTCTCTCTCATTCACACACTTTGGCTCTCCCTCTCCCAGTTTCTGTCTCACTTTCTATCTATATATCTCTCTTTTACTCACTCCCTATCTCTCACTCACTCTTTCTCTTTCTATCTCTCTGTCTCTCTCTCTCGCTATATCTCTCTCTCTAAATCTCTCCCTCTCCCTCTCACTCTATCTCTCTCTATCCCTCTCTCTCTCTATCCCTCTCTCTCTCTCGCTCTCTCTCTCTTTCTCCCTCTCTCTCTATCTCTATCTCTCTTTCTATCTATCTCTCTCTCTTACTTACTCCCTCTCTCTCCCACACACACTCTCTCTCACTCTTTCTCTCTCGCAATCTATCTCTCTCCGTATCCCTCTCTCTCTCCCTCTTTCTCTCTCACTCCCTCTCTCTTTATCTCTATCTCTCTTTCTATCTATCTATCTCTCTCTCACTCCCTCTCTCTCCCTCTCTCACTCTCTCTCTCTCTCGCACTCTCTCTCTCCCTCTTTCTCTCTTACTCTTTCTCTTTCTCCCTCTCTCTCTCTCCTTCTATCTCTATCTCTCTCGCCCTCCCTCACTCCCTCCCCCTCTCTCCTTATCTCTATCTCTCTCTATCCCTCTCTCTATTGCTCTATCTAGTCGTCCCTCGCTCCCTTCTTCCCTCTCTCTCTTCTTGTCCGACTCTCCCTATCTCTATCTCTCTCCTCTCTCTCCCTTCCTCCCTCTCCCTCTCTTTCACTCACTCTCTATCTCTCTATCACTCTTTCTCTCACGCAATCTCTCTCTATCTTTATCCTCTCTCTCCCTCTTTCTCACACACACACACTCTCTTTATCTCTATCTCTCTTTTTATCTATCTCTCTCTCACTAACTCCCGCTCTCTGTCTCACTCCTCTGTCTCTCTATCTCTCTCTCTCGCTCTCTCTCTCCCTCTTTCTCCCTCACTCTCTCTCTTTATCTCTCTCTCTTTCTATCTATCTATCTATCTATCTCTCAGTCACTCCCTCTCTCTCCCACTCTCTCTCTCACTCTTTCTCTCTCCTTATCCCTCTCTCTCTCACTCTTTCTCTCTCCTTATCCTTGTCTCTCTCACTATTTCTCTCTCCTTATCCCTCTCTCTCTCCCTCTTTCTCTCTCACTCTCTCTCCCTTTATCTCTATATCTCTTTCTATATATTTATCTCTCTCTCAGTCACTCCATCTCTCTCTCACTTTCTCGGACTCTCCCTCTCTCTCCCTCTCTCTCTCGGACTCTCCCTCTCTCTCCCTCTTTCTCTCAAACACACTCACTCTCTCTTTATCTCTATCTCTCTTTCTATATATCTATCTCTCTCACTCACTCCCTCTCCCTCACTCACCCTTTCTCCCTCTATGTCTCTCTCTCTCACTCTCCATATCTCTCTCTCCCTCTCACTCTGTCTCTCTATCCCTCTCTCTCTATCACCCACTCTCGTTCTTTCTCTTTCCCTCTTTCTCCATCTATCTATCTATCGGTCTACCTTTCTCCCTATCTCTCTCCCTCTCTCTCTCTCTCTCCTTCTATCTCTGTTCTCTCTATCCCTCTATATCTCTTACTATCTGTCTATCTCACTCTCACTCACTCCCCCTCTCTCTCTCTCTCCCTCTCTCTCCCTCTCGCTCTCTCTCTCTCTCCCTCTTTCTCTCACACACACACTCCCTTTCTCTTTATCTTAATCTCTCTTTCTATATATCTATCTCCCTCTCTCATCCTTCTCTCTCTCTCTCTCTCTCATTCACTATTTCTCTCTCTATCTCTCTGTCTCTCTCTCTCTATCTCTCTCTCTGTCTCTCTCTCTCTATATGCCCCTCTCTCTCACTCTCAATCTCTCTCTCCCTCTCACTTTGTCTCTCTCTATCTCTCTCTCTATCGCTCTCTCTCTCCCTCTCACTCTGTCTCTCTCTATCTCTCTCTATCTCTCTCTCTTTCTCTTTCTCTCTTTCTCTTTCTCTCTTTCACTATCTATCTATCGATCTATCTTTCTTCCCCTCTCCCTCTCCCTCTCTCTCTCTCTCTCTCTCTCTCTCTTTCTATCTCTATCCCTCACTTCCTCCCTCTCTCTCTTTCTGTCCGACTCTCCCTATCTCTATCTCTTTCTCTCTCTATCTATTTATCTAGCTCTATTTCTCTTTCTCTCTGTCCCTCTCTCTCCCTTGCTCCTTTTCTCGCTCTCCCACTCCCTCTCTCTTGCTCCCACTCTCTCTCTCTCTCACTCTCTATTTCTCTCATTCCCCCTCTCTCTATTTATCCCTCACACCCTCTCTTTCTCTCTCCCTCTCTCTTTCTCTCTAGCTATCTCTCTTTGTCTCTCCCTCTCTTTCTTACTTTGCCTCTCCCTCTCTCTCTCCCTCTCTTTCTCTTTTGGCCTCTTTGTCTCACTCTCCCTCCCTCTCTCTCGCACTCTCTCTGGCACTCTATCTCATTCTCTCTCTCTCTCTCTCTCTCTCTGTTTCCTTCCCTCTCTCGCTCTCTCTCTATCTATCCATCTATCCTTCTCCCTCGTTCTCTCTCTCACTCTCCCTCTTTCTTCCTCTCAGCCTTTTTCTTCCTCTCCCTCTCTCGCTCTCTCTCTTTCTCTCTCTCTTTCTCTCTCTCTTTCTCTCTCTCTTTCTCTCTCTCTTTCTCTCTCTTTATCTCCCTCTCTCTCTCACTTTCTCACTCTCTCTCTCTTTATCTCTCTTTATGTCTCTTTCTCTTTCTCTTCTCTCTCTCTCTCTCTCTCATTTTATCTCTCTGTCACCCTCCCTCACTCTCTCTCCCTCCCATTCTCGAACTCCCTCTCTATCACTTTCTCTCTCTATCTCTCTCCCTCGCCCTCTTTCTCCTTCGTACTCTCTCTCTTTCTCTATCTCTCTCTCCATCTCTCTGTCACTTTCTCTCTCTCATTCTCTCTATCTCTCTCTTTATCTTTCTCCCTCTATGTCTCTCTCCCCCTCTCTAGATCTATCTATCTCTTTCTCTCTATCACTTTCTCTCTCTCTCCCCCTCGCTCTCTTTCTCCTTCACACTCGCTCTCTTTCTCCATCTCTCTCTCTCCCTCTCTCTGTCACTTTCTCTCTCTCATTCTCGCTCTCTATCTCTCTCTATCTCTCTATCTTTATCTCTTTTTCTCCCCCTCTGTCTCTACATCTATCTCTCTCTCCCGCTCTCTCTCTCTCGCTCTCTCTCACTCTCACTCTCTCTTTCTCTCTTTCCCCCTCTCTTGCTCACTCCTTCTCTCACTCTCTCTCATTCCTTCTCTCTCTCTCTCCTTCTCTCTCCCACCCTTTCTCCCCTCCTCTCTCTCCCTTTCTCTCTCTCACTCACTTTCACTCGCTCTCTCTCTCCCTTTCTCCCTTGCACACATACACGCGCACGCACTCTCTATCTCTCTTAATGCCTCCATCTCTTCCCCATCTCTCCCTTTCTTTGTCTATCTATCTCTATGTCTCTCTCTCTATGTGTTTATCTCTCTCTCACTTTCTCTCTCTCTCTCCCTTTCTCCCTTGCACACATACACACACACACACACTCTCTCTTAATGCCTCCATCTCTTCCCCCTCTCTTCTTTTCTTTGTCTGTCTATCTCTATGTCTCTCTCTCTATGTGTTTATCTCTCTCTCACTCTCTCTCTATTTATTTATCTTTCTCCTCTCCCTCTCATTTTCTCTCTCTCTCTCTCACCCTCCTCTTCTCTCTCTCCCTCCCACTCTCTCGCTCCCTCTCTCTGTCACTTTCTCTCTCTCTCTTTCTCCCTCGCTCTCTTTCTCCTTCGCAGACTCTCTCTCCCTCTCCCTCTCTCTCCCTCTCCCT
>QANY01013200.1:520000-545615 GCA_003255025.1 Datisca glomerata | reverse complement strand
TCTTTCTCTCTTTTTTTCACTCTCCCTCCCTCCCTCCCTACCCCTCTCTCTCCCCTCTCTCCCTTTCTCTCTTTCACTCACTTTCTCTCTCTCTCTCTCTCTCCCTTTCTCCCTTACACACACACACACACACACTCTCTCTCTCTCACTCTTAAAGTCTCCATCTCTTCCCCCTCTCTCCCTCTCTTTGTCTCTACTTTGTATGTCTCTCTCTATGTCTCTCTCCCTCTATGTGTCTATCTCTCTTTGTCTCCATCTTTCTCTTTCTCACTTGATCTCTCTCTCCCTCTCTCTTTCTCTCTCCCTCCCTATCTCTCCCTCAGAATCACTCTCCCTCTTTCTCTCACTTTCTCTCTCTCTTGCTCTCTCTCTCACTCTCCCTATCTCTCTCTCTCTCTCACTCACACACTCTCTCTCCCTCTCTCTATTTCTCTTTCTCTCCCACCCTCTCTCTCTCGCTCCTTTTCTCCCTCTCTCCCTCCTTCCCTCTCCCACTTTCTCGCTCCCACTCTCACTCTCTCTCTCACTCTCACTCTCTCACTCTCTTTCTCTCGCTCTCTCTCCCTTTCTCCCTCGCACACTCTCTCCCTTTTTCTCTCGCACTCTCTCTCTCTCTCCCTCTCTCTTTGACTCCATCTTTCTCTTTCTCACTTGATCTCTCTCTCCCTCTCTCTTTCTCTCTCCCTCCCTCTCTCTCCCTCAGAATCTCTCTCTCCCTCTCTCTCTCTCACTTTCTCTCTCTCTTGCTCTCTCTCACTCTCCCTCTCTCTCTCTCACTCACACTCTCTCTCTCTATTTCTCTTTCTCTGCCACCCTCTCTCTCTCGCTCCTTTTCTCCCTCTCTCCCTCCTTCCCTCTCCTACTTTCTCGCTCCCACTCTCACTCTCTCTATCTCTCACTCTCACTCTCTCTCTCACTCTCTTTCTCTCGCTCTCTCTCTCTCCCTTTCTCCCTCGCACACTCTCTCTCCCTTTTTCTCTAGCACTCACTCTCTCTCTCTCTCCCTCTCTCTATTTCTCCATCTCTTCCTCTCTCTTCCTCTCTCTCCCTTTCTCTCCCTCTCTCTCTCTCCCTCTCTTTCTCTTTTGCCCTCTTTGTCTCACTCTCCCTCCCTCTCTCTCGTACTCTATCTCATTCTCTCTCTCTCTCTCTCTCTCTGTTTCCTTCCCTCTCTCCCTCTCTCGCTCTGTTTCTCTTTTTCTCTCCATGTCTCTCTCTCCCTCTCTCGCTCTCTCTCTATCTATCCATCTATCCTTCTCCCTCGTTCTCTCTCTCACTCTCCCTCTTTCTTCCTCTCAGCCTTTTTCTTCCTCTCCCTCTCTCGCTCTCTCTCTCTCTCTCTCTCTCTTTCTCTCTCTCTTTCTCTCTCTTTATCTCCCTCTCTCTCACTTTCTCACTCTCTCTCTCTCTTTATCTCTCTCTTTATGTCTCTTTCTCTTTCTCTTCTCTCTCTCTCTCTCTCTCTCTCTCTCATTTTATCTCTCTGTCACCCTCCCTCACTCTCTCTCCCTCCCATTCTCGAACTCCCTCTCTATCACTTTCTCTCTCTGTCTCTCTCCCTCGCCCTCTTTCTCCTTCGTACTCTCTCTCTTTCTCTATCTCTCTCTCCCTCTCTCTGTCACTTTCTCTCTCTCGTTCTCTCTATCTCTCTCTTTATCTTTCTCCCTCTATGTTTCTCCCCCCCTCTCTAGATCTATCTATCTCTTTCTCTCTGTCACTTTCTCTCTCTCTCTCTCTCCCCCTCGCTCTCTTTCTCCTTCACACTCGCTCTCTTTCTCCATCTCTCTCTCTCCCTCTCTCTATCACTTTCTCTCTCTCATTCTCGCTCTCTATCTCTCTCTATCTCTCTATCTTTATCTCTTTCTCTCCCCCTCTTTCTCTACATCTATCTTTCTCTCCCGCTCTCACTCTCGCTCTCTCTCACTCTCACTCTCTCTTTCCCCCTCTCTTGCTCACTCCTTCTCTCACTCTCTCTCATTCTTTCTCTCTCTCTCTCTCCTTCTCTCTCCCACCCTCTCTCCCCTCCTCTCTCTCCCTTTCTCTCTCTCACTCACTTTCACTCGCTCTCTCTCTCTCTTTCTCCCTTGCACACATACACGCGCACGCACTCTCTATCTCTCTTAATGCCTCCATCTCTTCCCCATCTCTCCCTTTCTTTGTCTATCTATCTCTATGTCTCTCTCTCTCTATGTGTTTATCTCTCTCACTCTCTCTCTCTTTATGTCTACATCTCTTTCTCCTCTCTCTCTCTCATTTTCTCTCTCTCTCTCCCTCCCATTCTCTCACTCCCTTTCTCTATCACTTTCTCTCTCTCTCTCACTCGCTCTCTTTTTCCTTCGCACACACTCTCTCTCTCCCTCTCTCTCTCCCTCCCTCTCTCTATCACTTTCTCTCTCCCATTCTCTCTATCTCTCTCTCCCCATCTCTCTCCATCTCTCTCTCTGTCTGTCTCTCTATCGATCTATCTACCTATGTTTCTTCCTCGCTCACTCCCTCTCTTTCTCTTTTTCCCTCTCTCTCTTGCTCGCTCCTTCTCTCACTCTTTCTCTCTTTTTTCACTCTCTCTCCCTCTATCCCTCCCTCTCTCCCCCTCTCTCTCCCTTTCTCTCTTTCACTCACTTTCCCTCTCTCTCTCCTTTTCTCCTTTGCACACACACACACACTCTCTCTCTTAATGTCTCCATCTCTTCCCCCTCTCTCCCTCTCTTTGTCTCTAACTCTCTATGTCTCTCTCTTTCTATGTGTCTATCTCTCTCACTCCCACACACACACTCTCTGTCTCTCTTTATGTCTCCATCTCTTTCTCCTCTCTCTCTCATTCCCTCTCTCTCTATTTATCCCTCACACCCTCTCTATCTCTCTCCCTCTCTCTTTCTCTCTAGCTATCTCTCTTTGTCTCTCCCTCTCTTTCTCTCTTTGCCTCTCTCTGTCTCTCTCTCCCTCTCTCTATCTCTCTCTCGTTCCCACTCTCACTCTCCCTTCTTTCTCTCACTTTCTCTCTCTATATATCCCCATCTCTCTTTCTCTGTCGCTCTTTCTCGCACTCTCTCTCACTCTCTCATTCTCCCTCTCTCTCTCGCTTTGTTTCTTTCCCTCACTCCCTCTCTCGCTCCGTTTCTCTCCCTCTCTCCCTTTCACTCTCTCTCTCCCTCTCTCACTCTCTCTCTTTCTATCCATCTCTCTCTCTCTCACTCTCTCAGTTTGTCTCTCTTTCTTCCTCTCTCTCGCTCTTTCTTCCCCGTCTCTCTCTCTCTTTCTGTCTCTCTCTTTTTATGTCTCCATCTCTTTCTCCTCTCTCTCTCTCTCTCATTTTCTCTCTCTCTCTCCCCCCTCCCTCGCTCTCCCTCCCTCCAACTCTCTCTCCCTCTTTCTGTCACTTTCTCTCTCTCTCGCTCTCTTTCTCCTTCGCACACACTCTCTCTCTCCCTCTCTCTGTCACATTCCTTCTCCCGTTCTTTCTCTCTATCTCTCTCTCTCCCTCTCTCCATCTATCTCTCTTTCCCGCTCCCCCTCTCTCTTTATGTCTCTTTCTCTTTCTCTTCTCTCTCTCTCACTCTCTCTTTATCTCTCTATCTATCTATCTATCTATCTATCTATTTATCTATCTTTCTCCCTCCCTCTCTCTCTCTCGTTCTCTCTCTCTCTCCCTCTCTCTCTTGCTCGATCCTTCTCTCACTCTCTCTCTCTCTCTCACTCACTCTTTCTCTGTCCCTCTTTCCCTCCCTCCATCCCTCTCTCCCCCCTCTCTCCCTTCTCTCTCTCACTCACTTTCTCCCATGCACACACACACTCTCTCTCTCTACATGTCGCCATCTCTTCCCCCTCTCTCTCCCTCTCTTTGTATGTCTCTCTTTCTCCCTTGCACACAAACACACACACACTCTTTCTCTCTCTTTCCATATCTTTCTCTCTTTCTCCCTCACACTATCTCCCTATCTCTCTATGTCTATATCTCTCTATCTATCTATCTCTCTTTGTCTCTATCTTTCTCTCTCTCACTTTATCTCTCTCTCCCTCTCTTTTTCTCTCTCCCTCCCTCTCTCACCCTCAGAATCTCTCTCCCGCTTTCTCTCTCTCTTTCTCTCTCTCTTGCTCTCTCTCTCACTTTCTCTCTCTCCCTCTCTCTATTTCTCTTTCTCTCCCACCCTTTCTCTCTCGCTCCTTTTCTCCCTCTCCCTCCCTCCCTCTCCCACTCTCTCGCTCCCACTCTCACACTCTCTCTCTCACTCTCTCTCGCTTTCTCTCTCCGTTTCTCCCTTGAACACTCTCTCTCCCTTTCTCCCTCGCACTCTCTCTCTCCATCTATTCCTCTCTCTCCTTCTCTTTCCCTCTCTGTCTCTATCTTTCTCCCTCTCTCTATCTCTCCCTCTCTTTCTCATTTTGCCTCTCTCTGTCTCTCTCTCCCTCCCTCTCTCTCACTCCTTCCAATTCTCACTATCACTCTTACTCCTTCACTTTCCCTATCTCTCTCTATATCCCTATCTCTCTTTCTCCCTCGCTCGCATTCTCTCTCTCAATCTATCTCATTCTCTCTCTCTCTCTTTGTTTCCTTCCCTTTCCCGCTCTGTTTCTCTCCCTATCTCCATGTCTCACTCTCTCTCCCTCTCTCGCTCTCTCTATATCTATCCATCTATCCTTCTCCCTCGCACTCTCTCTCTCACTCTAACTCTTTCTTCCTCTCTCTCTCTTTCTTCATCTCCCTCTCTCGCTCTCTCTATCTCTCTCTTTTTCTCTCTCTCTCTCTATCTCCCTCTCTCTCTCTCACTCTCACTCTCTCTCTCTCTTTATGTCTCCATCTCTTTCTCTCTCTCTCTCTCATTTTATCTCTCTCTTTCACCCTCCCTCGCTCTCTCTATCTCTCTCCCATTCTCTAACTCCCACTCTGTCACTTTCTCTCTCTCTCCCTCGCTCTCTTTCTCCTTCGCTCTCTCTCTCTTTCTCTATCTCTCTCCCTATCTCTATCACTTTCTCTCTCCCGTTCTCTCTCTATCTCTCTCTATCTCTCTCCCTCTCTGTCTCACTCCCTCACCCCTTATCTCTACATCTATCTATCCCTCTCTCTCACTTTCACTCTCTCTCTCTCCCTCGCACTCTTTCTCCTTCACACCCTCTCTCTTTCTCTATCTCTCTCTCCCTCTCTCTATCACTTTCTCTCTCCCATTCTCTCTCTATCTCTCTCCCCCTCTCTCTACGTCTATCTTTCTCCCTCGCTCCCTCTCTCTTTCTCTCTCTCTTTCCCCCCCATCTCTCTTGCTCGCTCCTTCTCTCACTCTCTATCTCATTTCCTCTCTCCCTCTCCCTCCCTCTCTCTTCCCTTCTCTATCCCTTTCTCTCTCTCTCTCACTTTCTCTCTCTCTCTCCCTTTCTCCCTTGCACACATACACACACACACTCTCTCTTAATGCCTCCATCTCTTCCCCCTCTCTTCTTTTCTTTGTCTGTCTATCTCTATGTCTCTCTCTCTCTATGTGTTTATCTCTCTCTCACTCTCTCTCTATATTTATTTATCTTTCTCCTCTCCCTCTCATTTTCTCTCTCTCTCTCACCCTCCTCTGCTCTCTCTCTCCCTCCCACTCTCTCGCTCCCTCTCTCTGTCACTTTCTCTCTCTTTCTTTCTCCCTCGCTCTCTTTCTCCTTCGCAGACTCTCTCTCCCTCTCCCTCTCTCTCCCTCTCTCTGTCACACTCTCTCTCCCATTCTATCTACCTCTCTCTCTCTCCCTCTCTCTCCATCTCTCTCTCTCTATCTCTCTATCGATCTATCTATCTATCTTTCTTCCTCGCTCACTCTCTCTTTTTCTCTCTTTCCCCCCTCTCCCTCTCTTGCTCGCTCCTTCTCTCACTCTTTCTCTCTTTTTTTCACTCTCCCTCCCTCCCTCCCCCTCTCTCTCTCCCCTCTCTCTCCCTTTCTCACTTTCACTCACTTTCTCTCTCTCTCTCTCTCTCCCTTTCTCCTTTACACACACACACTCTCTCTCTCTCACTCTTAAAGTCTCCATCTCTTCCCCCTCTCTCCCTCTCTTTGTCTCTACTCTGTATGTCTCTCTCTATGTTTCTCTCTCTATGTGTCTATCTCTCTTTGTCTCCATCTTTCTCTTTCTCACTTGATCTCTCTCTCCCTCTCTCTTTCTCTCTCCCTCCCTATCTCTCCCTCAGAATCACTCTCCCTCTTTCTCTCACTTTCTCTCTCTCTTGCTCTCTCTCTCACTCTCCCTATCTCTCTCTCTCTCTCACTCACACACTCTCTCTCCCTCTCTCTATTTCTCTTTCTCTCCCACCCTCTCTCTCTCGCTCCTTTTCTCCCTCTCTCCCTCCTTCCCTCTCCCACTTTCTCGCTCCCACTCTCACTCTCTCTCTCACTCTCACTCTCTCACTCTCTTTCTCTCGCTCTCTCTCCCTTTCTCCCTCGCACACTCTCTCCCTTTTTCTCTCGCACTCTCTCTCTCTCTCCCTCTCTCTTTGACTCCATCTTTCTCTTTCTCACTTGATCTCTCTCTCCCTCTCTCTTTCTCTCTCCCTCCCTCTCTCTCCCTCAGAATCTCTCTCTCCCTCTCTCTCTCTCACTTTCTCTCTCTCTTGCTCTCTCTCACTCTCCCTCTCTCTCTCTCACTCACACTCTCTCTCTCTATTTCTCTTTCTCTGCCACCCTCTCTCTCTCGCTCCTTTTCTCCCTCTCTCCCTCCTTCCCTCTCCTACTTTCTCGCTCCCACTCTCACTCTCTCTATCTCTCACTCTCACTCTCTCTCTCACTCTCTTTCTCTCGCTCTCTCTCTCTCCCTTTCTCCCTCGCACACTCTCTCTCCCTTTTTCTCTAGCACTCACTCTCTCTCTCTCTCCCTCTCTCTATTTCTCCATCTCTTCCTCTCTCTTCCTCTCTCTCCCTTTCTCTCCCTCTCTCTCTCTCCCTCTCTTTCTCTTTTGGCCTCTTTGTCTCACTCTCCCTCCCTCTCTCTCGCACTCTCTCTCGTACTCTATCTCATTCTCTCTCTCTCTTTCTCTCTCTCTGTTTCCTTCCCTCTCTCCCTCTCTCGCTCTGTTTCTCTTTTTCTCTCCATGTCTCTCTCTCTCCCTCTCTCGCTCTCTCTCTATCTATCCATCTATCCTTCTCCCTCGCTCTCTCTCTCACTCTCCCTCTTTCTTCCTCTCAGCCTTTTTCTTCCTCTCCCTCTCTCGCTCTCTCTCTTTCTCTCTCACTTTCTCTCTCTTTATCTCCCTCTCTCTCTCACTTTCTCACACTCTCTCTCTCTTTATCTCTCTCTTTATGTCTCTTTCTCTTTCTCTTCTCTCTCTCTCTCTCTCTCATTTTATCTCTCTGTCACCCTCCCTCACTCTCTCTCCCTCCCATTCTCGAACTCCCTCTCTATCACTTTCTCTCTCTGTCACTCTCCCTCGCTCTCTTTCTCCTTCGTACTCTCTCTCTTTCTCTATCTCTCTCTCCCTCTCTCTCTGTCACTTTCTCTCTCTCGTTCTCTCTATCTCTCTCTTTATCTTTCTCCCTCTATGACTCTCTCCCCCTCTCTCTAGATCTATCTATCTCTTTCACTCTGTCACTTTCTCTCTCTCTCTCTCTCTCTCTCTTTCTCTCTCCCCCTCGCTCTCTTTCTCCTTCACACACTCTCTCTTTCTCCATCTCTCTCTCCCTCTCTCTGTCACTTTCTCTCTCTCGTTCTTGCTCTCTATCTCTCTCTATCTCTCTAGCTTTATCTCTCTCTCTCCCCCTCTGTCTCTACATCTATCTTTCTCTCCCGCTCTCTCTCTCGCTCTCTCTCACTCTCACTCTCTCTTTCTCTATTTCCCCCTCTCTTGCTCACTCCTTCTCTCACTCTCTCTCATTCTTTCTCTCTCTCTCTCCTTCTCTCTCCCACCCTCTCTCCCCTCCTCTCTCTCCCTTTCTCTCTCTCACTTACTTTCACTCGCTCTCTCTCTCCCTTTCTCCCTTGCACACATACACGCGTACACACTCTCTATCTCTCTTAATGCCTCCATCTCTTCCCCATCTCTCCCTTTCTTTGTCTATCTATCTCTATGTCTCTCTCTCTCTATATGTTTATCTCTCTCACTCTCTCTCTCTCTCTTTATGTCTCCATCTCTTTCTCCTCTCTCTCTCTCATTTTCTCTCTCTCTCTCTCTCACCCTCCCTCACTCTCTCTCCCTCCCATTCTCTCGCTCCCTTTCTCTATCACTTTCTCTCTCTCTCTCACTCGCTCTCTTTTTCCTTCGCACACACTCTTTCTCTCCCTCCCTCTCTCTATCACTTTCTCTCTCCCATTCTCTCTATCTCTCTCTCCCCCTCTCTCTCCATCTCTCTCTCTGTCTGTCTCTCTATTGATCTATCTATCTATGTTTCTTCCTCGCTCACTCCCTCTCTTTCTCTTTTTCCCCCTCTCTCTTGCTCGCTCCTTCTCTCACTCTTTCTCTCTTTTTTCACTCTCTCTCCCTCTATCCCTCCCTTTCTCCCCCTCTCTCTCCCTTTCTCTCTTTCACTCACTTTCCCTCTCTCTCTCCCTTTCTCCTTTGCACACACACACACTCTCTCTCTTAATGTCTCCATCTCTTCCCCCTCTCTCCCTCTCTTTGTCTCTAACTCTCTATGTCTCTCTCTTTCTATGTGTCTATCTCTCTCACTCCCACACACACACACTCTATCTCTCTTTATGTCTCCATCTCTTTCTCCTCTCTCTTTTATTTTCTCTCTCTCTCTATCTATCTCCCCCCTCTTTCTCCCTCTCACTCTCTCGATCTCTCTCTCCCCCTCGCTCTCCATTTATCTGTCTCTCTCCCTCTCTCTCTCTCCCCCTCTCTCCATCTCTCTTTATGTCTCCATCTGTTTCTCCCCCCTCATTATCTCTCTCATTTTCTCTCTCTCTATCTATCTATCTATCTATTTATCAATCAATCTATCTATCTATCTTTCTCCCTCTCTCTCTCATTTTCTCTCTCTCTCTTTCTTTCTTCCCCCCTCTCTCTCTTGCTCGCTCCTTCTCTCACACTCTCTCCCTCTCTCATTCTTTCTTTCTCTCCTTCTCTCCCTCCCTCCCTCCCTCCCTCCCTCTCTCTCCCCCCAGTCTCTCTCCCTTTCTCTCTCTCACTTTCTCTCTCTCTCTGTCCCTTTCTCCCTTACACACGCACACACACTATCTCTCTCTCTTTCTGAACGCCTCCATCTCTTCCCCCTCTTCCTCTCTAGGTCTGTCTCTCTCTCTCACTCTCTCTCTCTCTCTATGTCTCTATCTATTTCTCCTCTCTTTCTCTCTCTCTCTCATTCTCTCTCTCACCCTCCCTCGCTCTCTCTCCCTCCCACTCTCTCGCTCCCGTTCTCTCTCTCTCTATTTCTCTCTCTATCTCTCTCTTTGTCTCTCTCTTCCCCACTCTCTCCATCTATCTCTCTCTCTCTATCTATCTATCTATCTATCTATGTATCTATCTTTCTCCCTTGCTCTCTCTAGTTCTCTCTCTCTCTCCCTCTTTGTCCATCTCTCTCTATCTATCTATCTTTTATCTGTCTATCTATCTATCTACATATCTATCTATCTAACTATCTACATATCTATATATCTATATATCTATCTATCTATCTATCTATCTATCTATCTATCTACATATCTATCTATCTATCTATCTATCTTTCTCTCTCTCTCTCTCTTTCACTCCCCCCGCTCTCTCTCTCACTCTCTTTCTCTCTTTCCCCTGCCTCTCTCTCTCTTGCTCGCTCCTTCTCTCACTCTCTCTCATTCTCTCTCTCTTTCTCTCTTCCCCCCGCTCTCCCTCTCTCTCTCTCACTCTCTCTCTTTATGTCTCCATCTCTTTCTCCTCTCTATCTCATTTTCTCTCTCTCACCCTCCCTCCCACTCTCTCGCTCCCACTCTCTCTCACACACACACTCTCTCTCCCTCGCTCCCTTTCTCCTTCGTAGTCTCTCACTTTCTCTCTCTCTCTCTCCCTGTCTCTGTCAATTTCT
This sequence comes from Datisca glomerata, assembly GCA_003255025.1. NCBI lineage: Eukaryota > Viridiplantae > Streptophyta > Magnoliopsida > Cucurbitales > Datiscaceae > Datisca > Datisca glomerata. Next base: position 535,659 of record QANY01013200.1, on the reverse strand, counting down.
CTCTCCCATTCTCTCTCTCTCACCTGTCTCTGTCACTTTCTCTCTCCCGTTCTCTCTCTCTATCTCTATCTCACTCTCTATCTCTATCTCACTCTCTATCTATCTATCTATCTATCTATCTATCTATATGTTTGTCTGTCTGTCTATCTATCTATCTATCTATCTATATGTTTGTATGTCTATCTATCTATCTATCTATCTCTCTTTCTGTCAGTCTATATGTCTATCTGTCTATCTATCTATCTCTCTCTCTCCATCCCTCTCTCTCTCTCTCATTCTCTCTCTCTCTCTCTCTCTTCCCTCTATCTCTCTCTCCATCTCTCTCTCTCCCATTCTCTCTCTCTCCCTCCCATTCTCCCACTCCCTCTCTATCACTTTCTCTCTCTCTCTCTCTCTCCCTCGCTCTCTTTCCCCTTCGTACACTTTCTCTCCCTCTCCCTCTCTCTCTGTAACTCTCTCTCTCCCATTCTCTCTATCTCTCTCTCCCTCTCTCCATCTCTCTCTCTCTCCATCTCTCTCTCTCTGTCTCTCTATCGATCTATCAATCTATCTTTCTTCCTCGCTCACTCTCTCTCTTTCCCCCCTCTCTCTCTCTTGCTCGCTCCTTCTCACACTTTTTCTCTCTTTTTTTCACTCTCTCTCCTACCCTCCCTCCTTCTCTCTCTCCCCCTCTCTCCCTTTCTCCCTTTCACTCACTTTCTCTCTCTCTCCCCCTTTCTCCTTTGCACACACACACACACACACTCTCTCTCTCTCTCTCTCTCTATTTCTCTCTCTCTATCTCTCTCTTTGTCTCTCTCTCTTCCCCACTCTCTCCATCTATCTCTCTCTCTCTCTCTCTCTATCTATCTATCTATCTATCTATGTATCTATCTTTCTCCCTTGCTCTCTCTAGTTCTCTCTCTCTCCCTCTCTTTCCATCTCTCTCTCTATCTACTTTTATCTATCTATCTACATATCTATCTATCTATCTATCTATCTATCTATCTATCTATCTATCTATCTATCTATCTATCTACATATCTATCTATCTATCTATCTATCTACATATCTATCTATCTATCTATCTATCTATCTACATATCTATCTATCTATCTATCTATCTTTCTCTCTCTCTCTCTCTCTTTCACTCCCCCCGCTCTCTCTCTCACTCTCTTTCTCTCTATCCCCTGCCTCTCTCTCTTGCTCGCTCCTTCTCTCACTCTCTCTCATTCTCTCTCTCTTTCTCCGCTCTCCCTCTCTCTCTCTCACTCTCTCTCTTTATGTCTCCATCTCTTTCTCCTCTCTCTCTCTCATTTTCTCTCTCTCACCCTCCCTCCCACTCTCTCGCTCCCACTCTCTCTCACACACACACTCTCTCTCCCTCGCTCTCTTTCTCCTTCGTAGTCTCTCACTTTCACTTTCTCTCTCTCCCTGTCTCTGTCAATTTCTCTCTCTCGTTCTCTCTCTCACCTGTCTCTGTCACTTTCTCTCTCCTGTTCTCTCTTTCTATCTCTATCTCTATCTCACTCTCTATCTATCTATCTATCTATCTATCTATCTATCTATCTATCTATCTATCTATCTATCTATCTATCTATCTATCTATATGTCTGTCTGTTTGTCTATCTATCTATCTATCTATCTATCGATCTATCTATCTTTCTGTCAGTCTATTTGTCTATCTATCTATCTATCTATCTATCTCCCTCCCTCTCTCTCACTCGTTCTCTCTCTCTCTCTCTCTCTCTTCCCTCTATCTCTCTCTCCATCTCTCTCTCTCCCATTCTCTCTCTCTCTCTCCCTCCCATTCTCTCGCTCCCTCTCTATCACTTTCTCTCTCTCTCTCCCTCACTCTCTTTCCCCTTCGTACACTCTCTCTCTCTCTGTCACTCTCTCTCTCTTTCTCTCTTTCCCCCTCTCTCTCTCTTGCTCGCTCCTTCTCACACTCTTTCTCTCTTTTTTTCACTCTCTCTCTCCCACCCTCCCTCCTTCTCTCTATCCCCCTCTCTCCCCCTTTCTCTCTTTCACTCACTTCCTCTCTCTCTCCCTTTCTCCTTTGCACACACACACACACATACACACACACTCTTTCTCTCTTTATGTCTCCATCTCTTTCTCCTCTCCCTCTCTTTCTCATTTTCTCTATCTCTCTCTCTTTCCCCTCTTTCTCTCTCTCATTGTCTCTATCTCTCTCTCCCTCTCGCTCTCCATTATTCTGTCTCTTTCTCCCTCTCTCTCCCTCTATCTCTCTCCCTCTCTCTCTCTCTCCCTCTCTCCATCTCTCTTTATGTCTCCATCTCTTTCTCCCCTCTCTCTCTCATTTTCTCTCTCTATCTATCTATCTATCTATCCATCTATCTATCAATCTATCTATCTATCTATCTTTCTCCCTCTCTCTCTCATTTTCTCTCTCTCTTTCTTTCTTCCCCCTCTCTCTCTTGCTCGCTCCTTCTCTCACACCCTATCTCTCATTCTTTCTTTCTCTCCTTCTCTCTCTCTCCCTCCCTCCCTCCCTCTCTCTATCTATCTATCCATTTATCTATCTATCTATCTATCTACATATCTATCTATCTATCTATCTACATATCTATCTATCTATCTATTTATCTATCTATCTATCTATCTATCTATCTCTCTCTCTCTCTCTCACTCTCCCCCCTCGCTCTCTCTATCACTCTCTTTCTCTCTTTCCCCTGCCTCTCTCACTTGCTCGCTCCTTCTCTCACTCTCTCTCTTTCTCTCTCTTTCTCTCTTCCCCCCGCTCTCCCTCTCTCTCACTCTCTCTCTCTCTTTATGTCTCCATCTCTTTCTCCTCTCTCTCTCATTTTCTCTCTCTCACCCTCCCCCGCTCTCACTCCCTCTCACTCTCTCGCTCCCACTCTCTGTCACACACTCTCTCTCCCTCGCTCTCTTTCTCCTTCACAGTCTCTCACTTTCTCTCTCTCTCTCTCCCTATCTCTATAACTTTCTCTCTCTCATTCTCTCTATCTATCTCTCTCACTCACTCTCTATCTATCTATCTATCTATTTATCTATCTATCTATCTATCTGTCTGTCTGTCTGTCTGTCTGTCTGTCTGTCTGTCTATCTATCTATCTATCTATCTATTTGTCTGTCTATCTGTCTATCTATCTATCTATATATCTATCTTTCTCCCTTACTCTCTCTCTCGTTCTCTCTCTCTTCCCCCTATCTCTCTCTCGCTCGCTCGCTCCTTCTCCTACTCTTTCTCTCGCTCGCTCCTTCTCCTACTCTCTCTCTCTCTCTCACTCACTCACTCTCCAAGAATAAGCTTGAGAACCCCTTTATGTATAGGAACCCACGAAGCATTAACATGAAAACCCCAATAACCAATTCGGTAACAACCCCTAAGAAAAGGCTAGAAAAATAGATTTTTTAGATAGATGATCAAGAACTAGAGTAAATAAAACTTGTTTCTGAATTCCAGTTCTGAAACACTCTTCAAGAAGGTGATCAATCTACTTGAATGTTTCTTAAAACATGTATTCTACTCAAGAACACAAAGATAAAACAAAAACAACCTTTTGTTTTTTCTTCAATTAAAATTCTGGACCCTTAAAACATTCTAGCAAGGCATATTTATAGCATTTACAAAGGTTTCCTAAAATTCTAAAACTCAAGAATAGGAAACTAACCTAATTATATTTTTAAAAAAAATAATTAAGAATAGACTATATTAAGCTAAATAAAACTAATGGACTCTAAATAAAGTCAAATTTCGTTTAGCCCAAAAGGAAACACAAAAATAGCCCATTACATACTTAATCCAACCCATTAATAGCTTGGACTTGAACCAAGTTGTACTGCACTCGTGTTGCACTTATCCCAAAACTTTGATGTCCTTGTAGACCTTCACTAGTTGAATTGACTAAGCCTTGCAAATGGTGGATTAAATCTTGTTGAAGCTTCCTAGTTGAATTGACTTGAGCATTTTGCTTTTCAATCCTCTCTTTAACTTGTTGATGTAGCTTCTTTACCAAATCTGCCTTAGAATTAGCATCAACACCCACAAAATTGTTAGGTGGTAATGGTAATTATTCAATAGGAGTGAGCGGATTAAATCCATAAATAATCTCAAATGGAGAACAATGAGTAGTGCTATGGATAACCCTATTGTAAGCCAACTCCACAAATGGCAAACAATCCTCCCATGTCCTAATGTTCTTTTCTATGATTGCCCTAAGTAAAGTAATCAACGTCTTATTAACTACCTCAGTTTGCCCATCTGTTTGAGGATGACAAGTAGTTGAAAATAGTAACTTAGTTCCTAACTTTCCCCATAACACAAGCCAAGAGTGACTCAAAAATTTAACATCTCTATCACTAACAATGCTCTTAGGTATTCCATGTAATTGCACAACTTCTTTGAAAAATAAATCAGCAATCAACTTAGCATCATCAGTTTTATGATATGGTATAAAATGAGCGATCTTACTAAATCTATCAACCACGACAAAGATACTATCACGGCCTTTCCTAGTTTTAGGCAATCCAAGCACAAAATCCATAGACAAAACTGTCCAAGGTTCACTAGGAACAGGTAGTGGTGTATACAACCCATGTGGTTTCAACCTAGACTTAGCTTCTCTACATGTAATGCAATGCTCACAAACCTTATGCACGTCATGTTTCATACCAGGCCAAAAGAAATATGCTAACAGCATCTCATAGGTCTGATTTACCCCAAAATACCCCATTAAGCCTCCTCCATGTGCTTCCTTAATCAACAATTCCCTCATAGAACACTTAGGAATGCACAACCTATTTCTCTTAAACAAGAAACCATCAAACAAGTAAAAATCATCCGAAACAACCCCACAATCATTAGATGCATATACTTTACCCAAATCATCATCATATTGATATAAATCCTTAATATGCTCTCTCTCTATTTCTCTCTATCTCTCTCTGTCTATCTCTGTCTATCTCTTTCTTTCTCTCTCTCCCCTCTCTCTCCCTATCACTATTTCTCTCTTTATCACTCAATTTATCTCTCTCCCTCTCTCTCCCTCCTTCCGACTCTCTCTCCCCCTCTCTCTCACTTTCTCTCTACCTCGCTCTCTTTGTCCCTCGCACACACTATCTCTCTCCTTCTCACACACTCTCTCTCTCTGTCACACTTTTAAAACTTCATTCCCACTCTCCCTCTCTCACTCCGTCTCTCACTCTCTTTCTCTATCTCTCTTTGTCTCCCTCTTTGTCTCCCTCTCTCTCTCTCTCCTTCTCTCTCTCTCCTTCTCTCTATCTCACTCTCCCCCTCTCTGCCGTTCTCTCTCCCTCTCTCTCACTCTCCCTCTCTTAATCTATCTATCTATCTTTACTTCTCTCTCTCTCGCTCACTCCTTCTCTCTCTCTCTCTATCCCCCTCCCTCCCTCTCTCTCTCACACTCAGTTTCTCTCTTTTTGTATCTCTTTCTCCCTCGCACTCTCTCTGTGTCTCTCTTCCTCTCTCTCCATGTCTACGTCTCTTCCTTCCTCTCTCTCTCTCCCTCTCTCTATCTCTCTCTCCCTATCTTTATCTCTCTATGTCTCTGTCTCATTCACTCTCTCTCCCTCTCTCTCCCTGTCTCTCTCCATTTCTCTCTCTTCCTCTCTCTCATTCCCTCTCTCTATCACTCACACTTTCTCTCTGTCTCTATGTCTCCATCTCTCTCTAACTTTGTCTCTCTCTCTCTCCCTCTCCGTCCCTCCCTCCTACTCTCGCTACCTCTCTTTCTTTCACTTTCTCACTTCCTCGCTCTCTTTGTCCCTCGCTATCTCTCTCTCTCCCTCACACACTCTCTCTCTTACTCTCTCTTCTTTCCCTCTCTCCCACTCTCGCTCCATCTCTCTCTCCCCTCCCTGTCTCTTTCTCCCTCGCTCTCTCTCTCCCACTTTCTCACTATGACTCCGTCTCTTCCTCTCTCTCTCCCTCTCTTTATCTCTCTCTCTATGTCTCTCTCTGTATTTCTCTCTATGTCTCTATCTCTCTCCCCTATCTTTATCTTTCTATATCTCTGATTCATTCTCTCTCTCCCTCTCTCTCCCTGTCTCTCTATATTTCTCTCTCTTCCTCTCTCTCTCTCTCACTCCCTCTCTCTATCACTCTCTCTCTCACACACACACTCTCTCTCTATGTCTCCATCTTTCTCTCTTTCTCTCTACTTTGTCCCTCTGCCTTCCTCCCTCCCCCTCTCTCTTTCACTTTCTGATCTCTCGCTCTCTCTTACTCTCCCTCTTCTTTCCCTCTCTCCCTCTCTCGCACTCTTTCTCCGCTTCCTGTCTATCTCTCTCCGTCACTCTCTCACTCTCTATATATGTGTCTCTCTCTCTACCTGTCTATCTATCTATCTATCTATGTAACTATCTTTCTCCCTCGCTCTCCCTCTCCCCTTCTCTCTCTGTATCTATTTCTCTCACACTCTTGCTCCTTCTCACTCTTTATCACTCTCTCTTGCTCCTTCCCCCCTCTCTCTCTCCCTCCCTCCCTCTGTCTCTCTTGCTCCTTCTCTCGTTCTCTCTCCGTTTCTCTCTCTCTTTCTCACTCTCCCTCTCTCTCTCTCTCCCTCAGTGTGTATCTATTTATCTCACTCTCTCGCTCATTTTCTCTCTCTCTCTCCCTCCCTCTCTCTCTCTCGCTCCTTCTCTCTCTCTGTCTCTCTCTCTTTGTCTCTCTCTCTCTCTTTCTCTCTCCATCTCTCTCTCTCTCTCTCTTTGTATCTATTTATCTCACTCTCTCACTCCTCCCTCTATCATTCTCTCGCTCCCTCTCTCTATCATTCTCTGGCTCCCTCTCTCTCTCTCTCCCTCCCTCCCTCCCTCCCTCTGTCCCTCTCGCTCCTTCTCTCTCTCTCTATCTCTATCTCTCTCTGTCTCTCTCTTTTTCTCACTCGCACTCCCTCTTTCTCTCTCTCCCTCTCTCTTTCACCCTCGCACTCACACTCACTCTTTCTTTCTCTCTCTCTATCCCTCTCTCCCTCCCTCTTTCTCTCACTCTCGCTCTCTTTTTATCTATCTATCTATCTAGCTAGCTATCTATCTATCTATCTCTCTCTCACTCTATCTCACTCCATCCCTCTCTCTTCTTTCCCTCTCCCCCTTTCCCTCTCTCACTCACTTTCTCTCTCTCTTTCTCCCTCGCATAGACACACACATACACTCTCCCTCTTTCTATCCATGTCTCCGTCTCTTCCCCCTCTCTCCCTCTCTTTGTCCCATCTCTTCCCCCTCTCTCTTCATTTCTTTATTTGTCTCTCTTTCTATATCTCTACCTCTTTATCTCTCTCTGTGTGTCTCTTTCTTTCTCCCACTCTCTTTCTCTCTCGCACACACACATACTCTCTCTCTCTTTCTTTCCCTCTCTCCCTCTCTCACTCAGTCACTATCCCTCTCTCCTTGTCTATCTCTCTCCCTGTCTCACGCTCTATCTCTCTCACTCTATCTATCTATCTCTCTCTCGCTCACTCTCTCTTCATGCTTCCATCTCTTCCCCCCTCTCGGTCCCTTTCATTATATGTCTCTCTATATGTCCCTCTCTCTCTATGTGTCTATCTCTCTCACTCTCTCTCTTTCTCTTTTTAAGTCTCCATCTATGTCTCCTCTATCACTCTCTCACCCTCCCTCACTCTCTCTCCCTCCCACTCTCTCGCTCCCTCTTCCTCACTCTCTCTCCTCACTCTCTTTCTCCTTCGCACTCTCTCTCTCTCCCTCTCTCTATCACTTTCTCTCTCCCACTCTCTCTATCTCTGTCTCCCTCTCTCTCTCTCCATCTATATGTCCCTCTCTCTCTATCTATCTATCTATCTATTTAGCTAGCTAGCTATTTATCTATCTTTCTCCCTCGCTCTCTCTCCCTCCCTCCCTCTTTCTCCCCATCCCTCCCTCCCTCTCTCTCCCTCCCTCTCTCTCCCTCCCTCTCTCTCTCTCCCTTTCGCTCTCTCACTCAGTCTCTCTCTCTCTCTCTCTCTCTCTCTCTCTCTTACGCGCTCCTTGTCCGTCTCTCTCTCACACTTTGTCTCTCCCCCTCTCTTTGTCTGTCTCTCTATGTGTCTCTCCCACTCTCTATCCCTCCATCTCTCTTTCTGTCTATCTATCTCTCTCTCTCATCTTTCTCTCCCTCTCCCCCTTTCCTTTCTCTCTCCCTCCCTCCCTATCTCTCCCTCAGACACTCTCTCTCCCTCTCCATCTCTCTCACTTTCGCTTTTTCTCCCTCGCACACACACACTCTCTCTATCTATCTATTTGTCTCTCTCTTTGTGTCTGTCTTTCTTTCTCCCTCGCGCTCTCTCTCTCTCTCATTCTTTGCCCCTCGCTCTCTTGCTCTCTCACACACACACAGTCTCTCTCTTTATTTCCCTCTCTCCCTCTCTCACTCAGTCTTTCTCCCTTTCTCCCTGTTTATCTCTCTTCCTCTCTCTCGCTCTCTCTCACTCTATCTCTCTCTCACTCTCTCTCTCTCTTTCTTCCTCTCTCTCTCTCTCTTTTTCTCTCTCTCTATCTCCCTCCCCCTCTCTCTCTTTATGTCTCCATCTCTTTCTACTCATTTTCCCTCTCTCTATCATTTTCTCTCTGTCTCTCACCTTCTCTCGCTCTCTCCCTCCCACTCTCTCTCCCTCTCTCTGTCACCTTCTCTCTCTCTCACTCTTTTTCTCCTTCGTGCTCTCTGTCTTTCTCTCTATCACTTTCTCTCTCCCTTTCTCTCTCTCTCTCTCTCTCTCTCTCTCTCTTTCTCTCTCTCGCTCTATCTCTCACTAACTCACTCTCTCTCTTTCTCTATTTCTTTTCCTCTCTCCCTCCCTTGCACCGTTTCTCTCTTCCTCTCTATCTATCTCTCTCACTCTCTCTCTATCTATTCATCTATCTTTCTCCCTCGCTATCTCTCTCTCTCTCTCACTCTCTATCTTTCTTCTTCTTCTCTCTCTCTCACTCTCTCTCACACACATACTCTCTCTCTCTTTCCCTGTCTCCCTCTCTCACTTAGTCACTCTCCCTCTCTCCCTGTCTATCTCTCTCCCTGTCTCTCGCTCTATCTCTCTCACTCTCTCCCTCTTTCTTTCTCCCTCGCTCTCTCTCTTTCTCACACACACACACACATACTCTCTCTCTCTCTCTCTTTCTTTCCCTCTCCCTTTCTCTCTCTCACTTAGTCACCCTCCCTCTCTCACTGTCTATCTCTCTCCCTATCTCTCTCTGTCTCTCTCATTCTCTCTCTCTCTTTCTCTCTCTCTCTTGCGCTCTCCTTGTCCCTCTCTCTCTCACACTTTGTCTCTCCCCATCTCTTTGTCTATCTCTCTTTATGTCTCTCTCTCATTCTATATGTCTATCTCTCTCTCTATCTCTGTCTCTCCCTATCTTTCTCTCTCTCCCTCCCTCTATCTCTCCATCTCTCTCTCAATCTTTCTCTCCCTCTCTTTATGTCTCCATCTTTATCTCCCTCTCTCCCTCTCCCTTTCTCCTTCCCTCCCTCCCTCTCTCTCCTTCAGACTCTCTCTCTCCCTCTTCATCTCTCTCACTTTCTCTCTTTCTCCCTCACACTATCTCTCTTTCTCTATCTCTCTCTCTCTGTCTTTCTTTCTCCCTCGCACACTCTCTCTCTCATTCTTTCTCCCTCGCTCTCTCTCTCTCTCACACACACACTCTCTTTCTTTCCCTTTCTCCCTCTCTCACTCAGTCTCTTTCCCTTTCTCCCTGTTTATCTCTCTCCCTCTCTCTCACACTCTCTCACTCTATCTCCCTCTCTCTCTTTCTCTCTCTTTCTCTCTCGCGCTCTCTCTCTCTCTCACTCTCTCTTTTTCTTCCTCTCTCTCTCTTCTTCTTTCTCTCTATCTCTTTCCCTTTCTCTCTCTTTATGTCTCCATCTCTTTCTCCTCTCTTTCCCTCTTTATCATTTCCTCTCTCTCTCACCCTCTCTCGCTCTCTCCCTCCCACTCTCTCTCTCGCTCTCTCCCTCCCACTCTCTCTCTCCCTCTGTCTGTCACCTTCTCTCTCTATCTCTCTATTTCTCCTTCGCGCTCTCCGTCTCCCTCTCTCTCTCCCTCTCTTTATGACTTTCTCTCTCCCATTCTCTCTCTCTATCTCTCTCTCTTTCTCTCTCTCTCGCTCTCTCACACTCTCTCTCCCTCGCACTCTTTCTCTCTCTCTCTCTCTTTCTCCCTCACTCTTTCTCTCTCCCTCACTCAATTTTCTCTCTTTTCATATATCCGTCTCTTCCCCCATCTTTCTCCCACTCTTTGTCTCTCTCTATGTGTTTCTTTCTCAATTTCTCTCCTCTCTATGTGTCTATCTCTCTCTCCCTATCTTTCTAACTCTCTCCCTAAGTCACTATCTCTCTCTGTCTATCTCTGTCCCTGTCTCTCTTTATCTCTCTCTATCTCTCTCTCTTTCTCTCTATCCAACATTCTCTCTCACTCTCAATCTCTCTCTATCGCTCTCTCTCAAATTGTCTCTCTCTGTCCCTCCCTTCTACTCTCTCTCCCCCTCTCTTTGACTTTCTCTCTATCTCGCTCTCTTTGTCGCTCGCACACACTCTCCTCTCTCTCCATGTCTCTGCCTCTTCCTTCGTCTCTCTCTCCCTATCTTTATCTCTCTCTCTGCCCTCTCTATGTGTCTATATCTCTCTATCTCTCTACCCCTATCTTTCTCTCTCTATGTCTCCGTCTTACTCTCTCTCCCGCTCTCCCCCTCTCTCTCCTTGTCTCTCTCTATTTCTTTCTCTTCCTCTCTCTCTTTCACTCCCTCCCTCTCTATCTCTCCATCTCTCTCTCTTTCTCTCTCTCTGACTTTGTCTCTCTCTCGTTCTCCCTCCCTCCCTCGCGCTCTCGTTCCCCCTCTCTCTCTCACTTTCTCATTCTCTCGCTCTATTTGTCCCTCGATATCTTTCTCTCTCTCACTCTCTCACTCTCTCCCTCTCTTATCTCTCTCTTCTTTCACTCTCGCTCCAACTCTCTCTCTATCGCTCTCTGTTTCTTTTCCTCTCTCCCTCTCTTGCTCTGTTTCTCTATCTCTCTCTCTCTCGCTCTCTCTCTCTCTATTCATCTATCTTTCTCCCTCGCCCTCTCTCTCCCACTCTCTCTTTCTTCCTCTCTCTCCATTTCTCTTACACTCTCTCTCTCACAAACACACATACTCTCTCTCTTTCTTTCCGTCTGTCCCTCTCTCCCTCCCTCCCTCTCTCCCTGTCTCTCGCTCTATCTCTCTAACTCTATCTATCACTCTCCCACACACACACTCGCACTCTTTCTATCTCTCTCTATATATCTATCTATCTATCTATAACTCTCTCTCTCTTTCTTTCCCTCTCTCCCTCTCTCACTCACTCACCCTCCCTCTCTCCCTGTCTATCTCTCTCCAAGTCTCTCGTTCTCTCTCACTCTATCTATCACTCTCCCACACACTCTCTCTCACTCTCTTTCTTTCTCCCTCGCTCTCTCTCTTTCTCACACACACACACATACTCTCTCTCTCTCTTTCTTTCCTTCTCTCTCTGTCACTCAGACACTCTCCCTCTCTCACTCTATCTCTCTCTCACTCTCTCTCTCTCTTGCGCACTCCTTGTCCCTCTCTCTCACACTTTGTCTCTCCCCCTCTCTTTGTCTGTCTCTCTCTATGTCTCTCTCTCACTCAATATGTCTATCTCTCTCTATCTCTGTCTCTCCCTATATTTGTCTCTCTCCCTCTCTCTATCTCTCCATATGTCTCTCTCTCTCCCTCTCTCTATCCCTCCATCTCTCTCTGTCTATCTCTCTCTATCTCTCTCTATCTCTCTCCCTCTCTCTATGTCTATCTCTCTCTCTCAATGTCTCCATCTTTCTCCCTCTCCCCCTCTCCCTTTCTCTCTCCCTCCCTCCCTTTCTCTCCCTCAGACTCTTTCTCTCCCTCTCCATCTCTTTCACTTTCTCTCTCTCCCTCGCACTGTCTTTCTCTCTTTCTCCCTCACTCTCTCTCTCTTTCTTTCCCTCTCCCCATCTCTCGCTCAGTTGCTCTCCCTTTCCCCTTGTTTATCTCACTCTCTCTCTCACACTCCCTCACACTCTATCTATCTCTCTCTCTCAATTTGTCTCTTTCTCTCTCCCTCCCTTTTTCTTTCTCTCTCTCCCTCCCTCCTACTCTCTCCCCCTCTCTCTCACTTTCTCTCTATCTCGCTCTCTTTCCCCCTCACACACACTCTCTTTCTCTCTCTCTCTTTCTCTCTCTCTCTGTCACTCTCTCAATCTTTCTTTCCCACTCTCCCGGTCTCGCTCCCTCTCTCTCTCTCTTTATGTCTCATCTCTTTCTCCTCTCTTTCCCTCTCTATCATTTCCTCTCTCTCACCCTCTCTCGCTCTCTCCCTCCCATTCTCTCTCTCCCTCTCTCTATCACCTTCTCTCTCTCTCTCGCTCACTTTCTCCTTCGCGCTCTTTGTGTTTTTCTCTCTCTCTCCCTCTCCTTGTCACTCTCTCTCTCTCTTGCGCACTCCTTGTCCCTCTCTCTCACACTTTGTCTCTCCCCCTCTCTTTGTCTGTCTCTCTCTATGTCTCTCTCTCACTCAATATGTCTATCTCTCTCTATCTCTGTCTCTCCCTATATTTGTCTCTCTCCCTCTCTCTATCTCTCCATATGTCTCTCTCTCTCCCTCTCTCTATCCCTCCATCTCTCTCTGTCTATCTCTCTCTATCTCTCTCTATCTCTCTCCCTCTCTCTATGTCTATCTCTCTCTCTCAATGTCTCCATCTTTCTCCCTCTCCCCCTCTCCCTTTCTCTCTCCCTCCCTCCCTTTCTCTCCCTCAGACTCTTTCTCTCCCTCTCCATCTCTTTCACTTTCTCTCTCTCCCTCGCACTGTCTTTCTCTCTTTCTCCCTCACTCTCTCTCTCTTTCTTTCCCTCTCCCCATCTCTCGCTCAGTTGCTCTCCCTTTCCCCTTGTTTATCTCACTCTCTCTCACACTCCCTCACACTCTATCTATCTCTCTCTCTCAATTTGTCTCTTTCTCTCTCTCTCCCTTTTTCTTTCTCTCTCTCCCTCCCTCCTACTCTCTCCCCCTCTCTCTCACTTTCTCTCTATCTCGCTCTCTTTCCCCCTCACACACACTCTCTTTCTCTCTCTCTCTTTCTCTCTCTCTCTCTCTGTCACTCTCTCAATCTTTCTTTCTCACTCTCCCGGTCTCGCTCCCTCTCTCTCTCTTTATGTCTCCACATCTTTCTCCTCTCTTTCCCTCTCTATCATTTCCTCTCTCTCTCACCCTCTCTCGCTCTCTCCCTCCCATTCTCTCTCTCCCTCTCTCTATCACCTTCTCTCTCTCTCTCGCTCACTTTCTCCTTCGCGCTCTTTGTGTTTTTCTCTCTCTCCCTCTCTTTGTCTCTCTCTCTCTCTTTCTCTCTCTCTCTCTTTCTCTCTCCCGCTCTCCCGCTCTATCTCTCACTAACTTACTTTTTCTCTCTCCCTCGCAGTCACTCTCTCTCTCTTTCTCCCTCACACTATTTCTCTCTCCCTCACTCACGTTTCTCTCTTTTCATGTTTCCGTCTCTTCCACCATCTTTCTCCCACTCTTTGTCTCTCTCTATATGTGTTTCTCTCTCTATTTCTCTCCTTTCTATGTGTCTATCTCTCTCTCCCTCTCTCTATCTCTCTCTTTCTATCTCTGTCTCTCTCTGTCTCTATCTCTCTCTCTTTCTCTCTATCCCACACACTCTCTCACTCTCACTCTCTCTCTATCGCTCTCTCTCAAATTGTCTCTCTCTCCCTCCTTCCTACTCTCTTTCCCCCTCTCTCTGACTTTCTCTCTATCTCCTCTCTTTGTCGCTCGCACACACTCTCTTTCTCTCTCTCTCTGTCACTCTCTCAATCTTTCTTTCCCACTCACCCGGTCTCGCTCCATCTCTCTCTCTCTCTCTCTCTCTCTCTCTCTCATTCTCTCTCCCACTCTCTCTCCATGTTTTCGCCTTTTCCCTCGTCTCTCTCTCTCCCTATCTTTATCTCTCTCTCTCTCTTCCCTCTCTAAGTGTCTATCTCTCTCTGTCTCTATCTCTCTCTGCCCCTATGTTTCTCTCTCTATGTCTCCGTCTCACTCTCTCTCTTACTCTCCCCCTCTCTTTCCTTGTCTCTCTCTATTTCTCTCTCTTCCTCTCTCTCTTTCACTCCCTCTCTCTATGTCTCCATCTCTCCTTCTTTCTCTCTCTCTGACTGTGTCTCTCTCACGCCCTCCCTCCCTCCCTCGCACTCTCGCTCCCCCTCTCTCTCACTTTCTCATTCTCTCACTCTCTTTGTCCCTCGCTATCTCTCTCTCTCACTCTCTCTCTTTCTCCCTCGCCATCTCTCTCTCTTACTCTCTCTCTTCTTTCACTCTCTCCCTCTCTCACACCAACTCTCTCTCTTTCTCTATCGCACTCTGTTTCTTCTCCCTCACTCTCTCTCTTTCACTCTCTCATTCTTCCTCTCTCTCTCTCCATTTCTCTCACTCTCTCTCTCTCACACACACACACATACTCTCTCTCTTTATTTCCCTCTCTCCCTCTCTCACTCAGTCATCCTCTCTCACTCTATCTATCTCTCACCCTGTCTCTCGCTCTATCTCTCTCACTCTATCTATCACTCCCTCACACACACTCTCTCTCTCTTTCTTTCTCCCTCGCTATCTCTCTTTCTCACACACACACACATACTCTCACTCTCTCTTTCTTTCCCACACTCTCTCTCACTCAGTCACTCTCCCTCTCTCATTGTCTATCTCTCTCACTCTATTTCTCTCTCTCTCTCTCTCTCTCTTTCTCTCTCTCTCTTGCACGCTCCTTGTCCCTCTCTCTCTGACACTTTGTCTCTCCGCCTTTCTTTGTCTATCTCTCTCTATTTCTCTCTCTCACTCAATATGTCTATCTCTCCCTATCTCTGTCTCTCCCTATGTCTCTCTCTCCATCTCTATCTCTCCATCTCTCTCTTTGTCTGTCTCTCTCTATCTCTCTCCCTCTCTCTATGTCTATCACTCTCTCTCAATGTCTCCATCTTTCTCCCTCTCCCCCTCTCCCTTTCTTTCTCCCTCCCTCCCTTTCTCTCCCTCAGACTCTTTCTCTCCCTCTCCATCTCTTTCACTTTCTTTCTTTCTCCCTCGCACTATCTCTCTCTCTTTCTCTCTCTCTCTCTCTCTTTCTTCCTTTCTTTCTCCCTTACACTCTCTCTCTCTCATTCTTTCTCCCTCGCTTTCTCTCTCTTTCTTTCCCTCTCTCCCTCTCTCACTTAGTCTCTCTCCCTTTCTCCTTGTTTATCTCTCTCCCTCTCTCTCGCTCTCCCTCTCACTATATCTCTTTCTCTCTCAATTTGTCTCTTTCTCTCTCACTCCCTCTCTCTTTCTCTCTCTCCCTCCCTCCCACATTCTCTCCCCCTTTCTCTCACTTTCTCTCTATCTCGCTCTCTTTCTCCCTCGCCCACACTCTCTTTCTCTCTCTCTCTCTCTCTCTCTCTCTCTCTCTCTCTGTCACTCTCTCAATCATTCTTTCCCACTCTCCCGGTCTCGCTCCCTCTCTCTCTTTATGCCTCCATCTCTTTCTCCTCTCTTTCCCTCTCTATCATTTCCTCTCTCTCTCACCCACTCTCGCTCTCTCCCTCCCACTCTCTCTCCCTCTCTCTGTCACCTTCTCTCTCTCTCTCGCTCTCTTTCTCCTTCGCACTCTCTGTCTTTCTCTCTCTCTCTCCCTCTCTTTGTCACTTTC